>VZTH01018409.1:220474-277516 GCA_013397815.1 Aleadryas rufinucha | reverse complement strand
CCTTCCTTCCTTCCTTTTTCCTGCTGAAGCTTTATTAGAAGAAACAGAATAACCTTTAGGATGTAATAATTTATCCAGTCAAGATAACTGGAGCTATTTCCTTAAGCCTGTAATCACCCTGAGTTTGTGCGTTGTGAGATTTATACTGCAGTTCCTGATTACCAAAGAAACAGTTAAAAAGGATTTATGTAGTGTGTGCAGTGTGTGTGTCTGGAATTTCTGTATGTTCCAACTTCGGCACTCTGGTGCCTCCTTGGTCCTTTTAGTAAAGGACACTATTTTGAAGTGGAGACTGAACATTCAATTAAATGCAAATTTTATTCAGGCATTAAAGCAGAATCACATTCATTCATTAAACTCAAATGATGCTTTTATTTAGGAAAATATATCAGCACATGGTAGCACCACATGCTGCTTATAAATAACTATGGTGATCTGGTTGTGCAAAAGTATATAATTTCATTATTAAAGGATTTAAACTCCTTACAAAGTGCATGGTGTCCATGAATGTTTCACTTAATTTGATTACATCCATAGAAAAAGCATTTCACTTACATGGGTAGCAGTGGGTCTCCTGTCTTACAGCACCATTCTAATGCATTATGATCCCAATCTCACACTTGTAGGTTCTGACTTGGCCGGTTGTGTTTAATATTTTGGGTACGTAAATGCAGATTTGAGCAATTCGATTTGTTTCTGAATCTAGCCTACCAAGCTTCCACATTTTCAAGCCACTTCCTTTGCTTAGTTCTTAGTTACCAGAGTGTTACAAAGAAAGGGGTTTGATCTCATGTAGATAGCATAGCATTAATTACCCTGACACTAATTAAACTGCATCAAACAAATACCACCGTGTTCCTCAGGGGGACAACAGAAGGCAGTTTAAAATAATTACTGGAGCTTCATGCATGTGTGAAGTTTTCATTACTCTTAGGACACAAGCAAAAGAGATTTGATATCATTAAAATTCCCCCCTTTAGTGTTTGCAAAAAAAATGACTAAAATTTGCTCGGAGCATATTGATGTCTAAATAGTAGTGATTTCAGTTCTTGAGAATAGTAACTTTTCTTTAAGAATTGTAAGCCTGTGAAGCAGGAACAGGTGTTCCAGTCCACATTCTGGTATGATTATGTATTAGCTTATGTTTGTCAGACCATTTCATTAACCACCCACTGCTATCACATATACATATACTTTGTTCTTTCTGAACCATGAAATGAAATGCATATATCTTCACTAATGCTTGCTATCAATGTAAATGAGAAAAGGAGGCTTATTACCAATCACTGCTGCTGTGAAGCACACACCTCTGTACAGTTACAGGTAATAAACATCTTTTTGTAAGTAGGAAGCAAGATATATTGAGTTTTGCGTACAGTAAGAAGCAGACGTACCTTCCACTGTACTCCAGTGTTAATAGATCGCAATTCCCAGCCGTGTACACGTTCAACAGGATGTTAAACAGGTCCTAAAGCACCTTCCTGAACCAGAAGGTGCTATTCCTCTTCATGCTCATTTAGATCTTGCAAATGTTTTGAAGCTAGCGAACCTTTCCTGGCCAGTGGTTAATGGGCATCTCCTCCAAGAAAAATTGGAGCATGTTTGCACCAGTGAGCAAGTGCCAGTTTCTGGATCAGCTATCGCTCCTGTCAGAGCCAGCAGCAGCTTTATAGGCCCTTGGAAAAAGTGGATGGAAGAATGATGTCACTGTCTGGGGTGGAGGCTTGGACCAGAGAGCCTTTGAAAGCTCCCTTCCAACCCATCCCATTCCATATGGTTCCACAAGCCCGAGACTGGCAAGCAAAGATGACACCAAGACACTAAAGGTGGACAATGAACAGTTCCAAACTTGCTGCAAGTTCCATACTTTGCTAATGCTCACTTGATCATGCGCCACTTTCCATTTTCCAAGCTGATGAGTGTGTGTGCTTCATATTTTCCAGTGCTCTAAAAGCCACTGAGCCCGTTGTACAGGGTCATTTAGCCTCTTGATTTCTAGAGGTCAATACAGTGTTAGTAAACTTCTTTGAATTTAGTACTTATGGCAGGGGCCTATGGTGAAAGGTGTGTGAGACAGAAAGCGTTTCTAGAGCTGCACTACTCGTAATATTCTGAGTGTGTGATTCTTCCTCAAAATTTGATTATGTATAATTTAAATGTATATAGTCATGTATCATAACCTGCTTATTTTCTGGAACCTTTGAGGAACAGTTTAAAGGATTTTTCTGTAATGGAAGGCCTGATTATGCTGATGGTACTTCTTTTTTTAAATTAAAGTATTGTCTTGATATTACTAAATCTGCTGCCTGCAATATAACATTGAATTAGGGTTGTGCTATTGACAGACTAAGTAGAGATGATCAAAACTGATTGGAGAGGAAATACAAAATTAATCCAGTTGTAGGATTCTGTGAACCCAACAAACACACACAGCAGAATACTTTTATTTCTTTGGAGCCAGATGGTTTGTCCTATTTTAAGCTGATAGATTCTTCATGCATTTCTTTTGGATGTCATTGGTTTTAACTGCCAGACAGTATCTACTGTTAGAAGTTTCCTTATTCCTGGATTATTTAAAGAGTATTTTTGGCACATTCAAATGATCATACTGTACACCAAGTTAATTTTTCCTTACACTTAGCTCATACGTGAAAAAAGTGTTTATATAATGAAAAAAACCCTCTAAAATGAACAGTTCTTTTTTTCCTTCTTTTGACATGATGTTGACAGAAGTCGCTTTGATGTAGTTTAGAGTCATGAATTTTCTATCTGTTCTGTTTTTCCTGGGGCTCCATCTATTCAGACATCCTGATCTGTCATTTTGCAACACTTTGTGAAGTGCTTGACAGATAGCGGTTTTGACAAGTGCTGGACATCAGCAGCAATTCAGAATAAGCAGTGTATATTTCTCCAGGTAAAGTGACAAAATGTCTAAAAGCGTAAGAAGAACTGTACAGTCTTCAATCACATTTAATGTTACAAAGCAAGACTTTTTCTGCTTTCTCCATTTATTCTAGTAGCATGCAGTGGCTCAGACTTGAGTATCTGCTGGAATTTTGGATTGATGACTTCCTCTTTTCCTTTTGTATTTCCTAGTACACGACTAATTTCTTCAATCGGATTAAAAAATGGAAGGGCTTGCTGAGACAGATCTAGAAAATTGAAATGCAGCTAAAGTTTCATGTAATAATAATTTCCAGGATCTTCTACTATTTGACAAAAACAACATGAATGTGATCAATTATCTCTGTGTTTGTTGTTGTTGCTTTGTTGTTTTTTTGGGGTTTTGTTTTGTAATGCTATTTTAATTCTACAAATATAGCATGTATGAAGAACATAATTTAGGAAAATCACCATTATGGATTAATTATTTTGTTTCCTATTCCACATCCCAAACCCTTTCTTGATGGTGGTTGATGTTATATCACCCATAGGTAATCATACATTACATATTTACATGATGTAGTATATTGAAAATGTAAAACATTTCATATAATTATTCTGCATCTGTATTCACTCAAGAAACAGCTGTTGAAAGTTGAGGGGGATGCAAAATGGCACAGCCTGAAGATGTTCTTGTTCATTCAGCTAACTCCTTTTTGATGTGATACCTACTGGCAGGGTTGTGTGGTGAATTCAACTTCTTTGACAGCCATCAGCCCCACTGACCAGTAGTTTCAGTTTTTATAGTTAGGGGAAAGATGAGAAAAAATATTTCCATAATTTAGATTTTTTTTTCAGCTGCTGGATCGAAAGCCCCTGCCAACAGCTATCTAAATCAACACCATGCCAACATGTTCTGTAGTCCGAAGGTCACTCAAACATCTGGCCCCACAGTCTTGTTCTTTAAGGTTTGTCACTGGGCAGCATCTGTTTATAGATTCTTTCTCAACCTCTCTTTGATCACTTTGACAGCAAAAAGAAGCTTCTATCACCCTTGATGTGTTAAGATAAAAATATCAGGAACATCAGACCATTGTAAAATTTCGTGCAATTCATTTAATTCATATAATACTGTATCTGCATTTTTAGTTTCTTAAATTTGATTTTTTTTTCTTGTCTGAGTTAGAGGGAATTATGTATTACTTTCTGCTGTTGAGATTAAAAAAAATATTGTCAGAGCTGATATGTTCAGTGAGAATGTGAAAATGACTATACTAAGCAGGTCTTGCCCAGCTGAGCTTGGTCAGCATAAAAAAAAAAAAGTTTGGAAAGTGAGCAGAGCCGGCATATTTAGCTCTGGTCTATTTTGAGTAACATGTTAGATAACTCCCTTTACTATGTCCTGTGTACTCCTTCAAAGAGCTACCTATTTCATAAAGATTTATATATGCTCTTATGTGTTTAGATTCTTCTCCTATAAATAACTATTGGGGATATGGAAATATCACTGTTTCCATGTTTCCTTTTACTAACTTCCAGTTAATTTTTAGGTCTACTGTTTCCAAACAATTTGGAACATCTTACTTTTTTCTAGACAAGAATAAATAAGTTCTCTTTACCTTGATCTTTTGCTTAAAAAAAAAAAAAATTGGTAGTCTTTGACAATGTTACAATGATCATATTTATGAACACCACTGAAGTCTGGTTTCTACCATAATGGAAAAGATCTCAGGTTACATGTCTTGTAGAATCTTATGGTCCTATCATCAGCAAAGACACTTTGTGTGATGTGTAACCTAGGGACAAACGCAATTCTGATGTAAATGCATAAAATTATGGACGTGTGAAATTAACTTTTGTTTATGCACCTCCAGAGTTTGTGGCAAATGATGCAGACAGCCCTAGAGGCCTTTGTTACTCCACAGAACTGCTACAGCTTGGTATCATTTATTCAGACTTACTCATCTTCAGCAGAGGGAGGTCTCTTCATGAGACCCTTATTAAATGTGTACATAAAGGCCATAGTCCTGCACATCTGCCATGAGTAGTCACGTTGGCTCTGTAATGGTGGGTTTATGGAGATATATAGATATAGATATAGATATAGATATAGATATAGATATAGATATATGGGTATATCCATCTGGTAGATAGAAATGAGCTGCAAATTCATTTTGTCTTGGCTAATTACAGCCAATAGGTCACTAAAATTTTGGACCATTATCAGCCAAGAAAATAACTGTATGTAGAAATCAGCAGCAGACAGATCTTAGTTGGGCTCTGTCTAGCTTTATAAGATGATACAGGAATGCATATACTGAGTAGCGCAAGTGAGGGGGCTGCATCCCCACTGTTCTCTGAGGTGTAACCATACTGGGCCTTGGGAGCATGGAGCAGTCTCCTCTCAACTGCTGGTAATGTAACAAGAAAGGGACACCTGAACAGTGAGGGGTGGTACTACTGGCAGATTGGAGCTTTAGTTGAAAACTCTGTTTTCCCTATGAACAGAGGAAAGTCATAAAGAATCTTAGTGGAGAAGCTAAGTTTGCACCCAACACAGAGGAGAGAAGAAATCCAAAAAGCAGGTATGGCCTCCTTCCCCACCAGAGCACCCCACCTCAGAAGTGCTCAGAATGAAGAAGGTAGGACTTAATCCTTACTAAACCATGTCCAGTAGCTGTGAGAGGCAAGATGATATGGCCACTTGATGAGATTTCTAGCTGTATGAAAGAAGGGAAAGGTCAGTCTTCAGAGATATTTTTGGGAAGAAGTGACATTTTGTTACAATCCAATATGCAAAGAAGGCCAAGTCTAAGACTGTAGATCTGAAATATACAGAGGGTAGGCGCTTCCATAGTAACTGTGAAAGAGATGTAGGCTTTGAATTTAAATTCCAGCTAGCACATTTAATAGTGTACGAACTGTTTTGGATAGATACTTCAGAGTAATTCTGACCAGGATCCTGTTTTTTATTAGAGCAGTCTTGTGAAATGGGTCCATTGCACAATCCTACAGTTCTCCTATCTCTTACTTCATGTTGTGATGCTTTCTTTGGAATTTCTGTGTAATCTTTCAAGTTCATTTGAAAGTATGAGCCATACTCCTTTTCATGTGCCTTACTGCTTTTATAACTGTACGTTTCTCAATCCCCATCATCCTTCCTCCTATAGCTCTCCTTTCCTTTGTAGCAATATGTTATCTATTCTCTTTGTCTGCTCAAAAAAAATCTCATTGTTGAAGATCTGAATTAGTGAAAACAAACCTTACAGACAGGATTTGACTCAGGAAATGTCTTAGCTGAAGGAGATGGCATAAGAAAGCAAATACTGTTCAGTGGGAATTCTGCCTCATAAACTTTTTTAGAACAGCTGCAGATGGTGTCACCTGCAAGAATCAGAAGGTTCATCCTGTGCTAACATCAGAGAGATTTAGGCACTTTCTGAGAAAAATAATCCATGTTTGCACAGGAGAAACCTTGCTGTACCTTCTGAGGTGAGTTGTGGAGAGTCATTCTTGGAGGTGGTACAGGTTTGAGCAGCAGGAAGGCTATGTGCTAGTGCTAATTGGACTGAAAGATGGTATTAGGTAAAAGAGTCTTTATATGACCCACAATTGCTTATGTTTAGGATGAACAACCTAAATAATTGCACAGAAGCTGTTCAAGAATACAAAAACCGAAAGAACTGAAAGAAAGAAGTAAATTCAATTCCTTGTGTAAGGCTCAAATAGGGTTAAAACAGAAGCTGTTCAGGAATACAAAAACCTGAAAGAAAGAGGTAAATTCAGTTCCTTGTGTAAGGCTCAAATAGGGTTAAAACTTCAGTCAAAACTTGAACTGATGAAGTAAAAAGCTAGATAGGAATGAGTTTATATAATTAATAACATTGTGAGCAGTGCAGTAAGCACACACGTGAAAGCAGCATAGTTTCAGCACCACGGCTGCAAGATGAGACCTCTGCTTCACTAGTTGCAGTTGCAAAAAAGCTTATATTGGCTTGTGCTTTTTATCTAGTATTTTTCTTTCACAAGTAGATTTTAAACAATGTATTAATACAGAATGAGCAATCTTTTGGTCTGGGATATATGTTAATGAAGACTGTATTTTCTTGTGTCTACTTCTGGCTTTCTTCCTCCACTCCCCAAATCAGAAATGTGTTTTATTAGTATTTCATGTTTGTCATTTTAGGTTTAAAGGTAGGAATAGTCAAGGTGAGACTGACAGCTCCTATACCTGGATTTCCTGTTGACTCTAGGGCCAACAGCAGGTGTGTGGCAGGAGAAGTATGCACAGACACTGTGGCATGCCTTTTGCCTCTTGCAGTCTCTGTGAATCAGAGACTTAGGTTTTCTGGCCTATGAGCAGTATTTTTATAAATTTAAATTTTCCATTGGTGGATTTTGCTGCATGATTAATACTTCAAACTTAGTTTCTACAGTAGTTTCCACAGGCACCCTGCCTGCCTCTAGTTAAAGGACAGCTCTTTAAAAACTATGAGGTCTGGACCTACTTGGTTAAGATACCGCTGCCTTGCTCCCTGGAGTTCAGCATTTTTCCTTGTTTTCTGCCTTCCAGGGTCTTTGGATGACTTCTAAATCTATTCCTTTCTTTGTCAGCTTGACATTCCCCTTTGTTTTGTTCTTGATCCTGTTCTCCCTTCTCCCTCTCCTTTTACCTTCTTCCCTCTCCAGGAACTCACCTCAGGCAGCTGAGCACAGCTGGCTGGCTGGGAATATGTGCTGTGCTCTCACACAGTGGAGAAGGGACGCACTAGCTGAGCACGGGGTGGTGCAGGCACACTGTGGACAGAGCCAGTGCAACCACCAAGTGTGTCTCTAGTGGACCAAGGATGCTCTGATGGTTAGATAGCAGGCATTTTAGTGGGATTATCAGCTCCATTTTTGAGTCAAGAAGTGCTTCTAATTACGAATCACGGGCCTTTAATATGTCAGTTATGTCTTTAAAATGAGATGCTGGCATTGTTCTGTGTTGTCTGGGAGCACAACTGGTTTAAAGCCCCTAGGAAGACATCCCTGACTTGCTGGCTGCAAGACAGATTTGAACTGATGGCTGATGTTTGTTTTCTGTGGTGAAACTTCCCACAGATAATATTGAAGGCTGAAGAGCCTTTCCAAGGCAGACTGGAATATTTTATGTAAACAAGAAAGCAGAATCATTTTGGTGCAAGAAAGCATATTACAGAAGCTATAGGTATTTTGCCACATTTCTTGCACAATGTTTATGCCACCTGTGATTAAAAATGAGATAATCCCAGCAATTTGAAAAAGTCTCATATGATTAATATCCATTTCCTAGTTGCTTGCTGCAGTGAAAGATAATTAAATTGTAAAGACATTTTTAGAAGCAGTGCAATAATCTTCTCTAACCAAAAGCAAATGTTTAAAAGTAAGAAAATTGATAATGCAATTAATTATGTGGATACAATAATCTAACCTCCTTGGTAGAAATTTGGTGCCTAGGGACAGTATTATCCACACATTAAATTGAAATGAACAATAACATTCTCTTTATCATTGCAGTCTAGGACATGGCAGATGTAACATAACTGCAGCCCTACAGAATTGCCTAGGTTGAGATTTCAGAGCAGTTCTTGAAAATGCAGATCTGCTCACAGAAGATCTTTCTCTAGATATCCTAAAAGGTTGTTTCAGATAGAGATTTTAAGGCTTACCCTAAATGTATTCAAAGGCTTTGTATATAAAATGCTTCCAAACGCTTCCAAATTTCACAGGTGGATTTGTATCTGGATGATGGGTTAATGATACTGTGTCCACCTGTTTTTGAGCTTTAACCTGTGTTTTAAATATATTAGCTCCACAGGTAAGCACTCACTGAGTGTGGATTTTTAATGGTAAACATTATATTTCAAACTTAGCCATATTATTTCCAAAACAAATCTTAATGAAGGAAACAATAAACATAAACACTTATTTTTAAAATGCTAATGTACAAGAAAATAAATAAAAGAGATTGTTGATAGTATATATGGAAAATAATACAGAGTTGCTGCAAGCTGTTGTGCTGAATGTTTTTTTGAAGGACTGTAAACTCTAAACCAATGGGGTATATGGTTATAATTTACCTACAATATTTTCCTAATATTACAGATGGCAGTAGAAGCTCAAGATTAAATTACTTATCTGGTATTCAATTAGACTTCAACAGGTTGCTTATAATATAACAAGAAAATGAGCATTTAAAGTCCTATGAGTTGCCACAGTAAAATGATAATGTACAAGTAGGTAAAATACAGCACTGATAAGGAAAATGTCAGGAATTGAATTAGCTCTGTATAAATGTGTGTAATAATGTGTTATTTGTAATGTGAGTGTATGCTTTGTTGTTTCTTCATTATAAAGGAGAGTGGTCAACATAAGCTTTACTAGTAAAAATAAAAAAAACTTAATGTATCTGTGCAAGTAGTGGAAAGAAACTTGAAATCATGAAATATAAAGGGATAAAAGGAAGTTTTTGTGTTTGATGTGTTGGTTGTTTTATTTGTATTTATATATACATAGACAAATATGCTTCTCTAATCTTTAGAAGTCTCTACAGCAAACCATGAAATGTCTGATGTGTGGTTCTCATTTCTATGGAAAATCAATATGCTGTTCAGAGGAGCAGCACAGTGTGCCAGGTGGTGCCCTGTTGTTGGGATGCAGAGCAGCAGAGGCTCAGAAGCTGAAGACAATATAAAGGAGTGGAGATTTATGAAATAGTTGCTGTGTAAGAATTTTGCTGTACAAGTTTGAACTTGATACCTGATTTCTGCTGCCTTCCAGCTGACTTTACCTTGGGGCATGAACAGTATCTCCTGGGCTCTGCCTCTACCTAGGAGAAATATGAACTTGCAGGAGTTCCTGTGGGTTTCGGGACCCCATAATGGGATCCAAACTCAAAAAGAGGTAATTTTTTACCCAAATTTACTTATTTGGATATTAGTGGGTTAGGTAAATGACATCAAGCTTGTTCTTAGTTTGTATTTCTGGTCTGTATGTGGCCTGGCCCTGGGCTTGAGTCAAGATGACTTGAGCTGACAGAGCTGTAGCAAGACTTGGCTGTGTGAGCAGAGTTCGTGTTTCAGACAGTGCTGTCCGTCAGTTCCATCAGGAGGTCGTCACCTGCAGCAGGCAGTTCAGAGGTGGCTACATTTCATTTCATTTCATTTCATTTCATTTCATTTCATTTCATTTCATTTCATTTCATTTCATTTCATTTTCTGTATAAACACACTTAGAGCAAGAACTCTTGAGGCTACACAAGCATCAAATCACATGAAAATAAAACTAAAATAACTCCCCCCCAAAACAAAACAAAACCCCACAAACAAAGAAACAAACAAACAAAAAACCCCATCCAAATAACAAAAATCCCTCTTTGGACACGCAGATCCATAATCTGTATAAAGCTACACACTTAATTCTGCAGTGGGGTTTGAATTAAGCATTTGCTTGTGATCTGCAGGGTTTGGAGCCTTGTATTGCATAGTTCTTAAATTTGTTGCTGGCATGGTAAGACCACGGTATTCTGATGTATGTGTCCTGAATTATATAATACTACTGAGCACCCTTTCTCATTTTCTTAATGCTGTGAGTCATTCCGCTTCTGGGCATTAGTTAAGTTGTTACATAGATGATTTCCCTCATAATTATAGAGAGTTTTGCTGCCTTGTTTTTCTCTTTTTCTTTGGCAAACAGGATTGTTTCAGTAGTGGTAATAGAGTTGCCTGTTGCTATTGTGAGTTTAGCCAGCTGTGAAGCTGCACTTATGTTTGTTATTACCCTGCACTTTGTTATGAAATGCAGCCTATTAATTGTTTCACTAAAATGTAGCTGCCGGACCTGTGGGACATTCCACATTCTCCTGTTGCTTTACATTTCCATTCATTTTAATGGCAGTTCAGGCAGTTTCTTTACATTTATATGTAATTTCCCTTGGCTGTCACTGCCTGCTCCTTCTAGATACTTCAGTCAATATTTTCCGCTGTTGATGAAATTCATGGTTCTGCTCAGGAGCTGTCATTGTAACTCCCAATCCCTTATTTCCTCCTCGATGCTATAGTTGAACATTGAGGCATACAGGGGTGGAGGTCAAGGGTACAACACTTCTGATTCACTGTAGAGCAGCTTTCCAGAATAATACCCATTTTTAAGCACTAAAACGTTTGACCTGTAACCCTCCTTGGTTGCTGCATTTGACTTAATAGCTCCATTTCTTTTCCCCTTTGGCTCTGTTTGGTATTGCAGTGGACTTGTTGCGAAGTTAATAGCTATCATGACAATTTTTATTTTCTAAATGAAACAATGCCCCCTGGTGCTCTAGGATTCGAGAGGTCTGATTTTACAGTCAAAATAAAAATAAAACCAAATAAAATCTTTTCAGACAGATACTTACTGTTCCTAAATCTGCCAGCTACCACTCAAATGCTGTCACTGTCACTCACAGGGGATGGGGAAGAACACTTGTCAGCACTGAGCAACAAAGAAAAGTCACAAGGAGAGTGACAGGGAATAAAAGCAAATTACAAAAGAGATAAGTCCATTAGGCTGGGTAAAAGCAAATTACAGAAGAGAAAAATAAAATGAAAGAGTTAAGACAAGAAATAGTCAAATGAAAGAACAGTTGGAGAAAAGTAAAATTAAAACTGTCTGCTTAATGAAATGTTAAATCTAGATAGTGATAGAGAAGAAGCAATAATATTAAAAAATGGAAGTACTTTTTTATAAAAAGATTTAATTTAATAAAGGTATTAGAGAAGAAAAGGACAAAGAGGGTAAGAGTGAAAAATATGCAATGAAGAGCATTAAATTAAAATGTCAAATATAAAAAGGAAGAGAATATGGAAGGTATATATAAGTGCATGAATGCTACAGGAATTAGTAGAATAAATGTAGTTTGATATTTTCTGTGCCTAACAAAACAGATTATTGATGCAGAAATTTAATCCAAAGTACCATCAGAGATAAAATGTAAGCAAAGCTGATAAGAATTAAATGAAACAGTTGATCTCTCTTCAGTTGGGCTTGTCACTAGTATTTGATTCCGTAAAAATTAAGATGCTAAATTACAAAATTATTCTTGATGGGCATGGCACGCATGGGAACCACAAGAATGTTGCTTGTCCTGGTTGCAGACAGCAAACTCCAGCACAGCATGCCTTCCCGCAGCCTTGCAGCTGACGGGCGCCTCAGCTTTGGAAGACCAATCAATAGAGCAGAGACTGCCATAAATCACCGTCTCAGATGGAGTGCAGGGCTATGAACACTACCAGAGCTATCTATAAAGCCAAAACAGACTCAAAAAAACCCCCCAACAAATAAAGGCAGAAGAAAGGCAGAGGAAACCACCCCTTGCTGCAGCTGCAAGATGTGTAAACAAACAGCAACTCTTAGGTTTTTTTCAGTCACAGGCAAGGATAAAATAGCACATCTCAGAAGCAGGGATGACTGAAATGGCTTTAAGGTAGCTTTATGTTCCCACAGTCCTGGAGCAGCAATGAGTCAGTCAAGTCCCCCACTGTAAGTTAGAATAGCCTGAAGGCTGCTCTAAATCATTCTGGCTGCCAGTGACCCTGCAACAGCAGAGAGGGGTTGCTGGGGCATAGCAAAGTCTTGGCTGCACTTCCCTTCCTTTGGCCATGTCCTCTAGCCCATCCAGAGGAGCTGTTGGGAGGGGGGTGAGGGGGTGTTGGGGGAGAAGAAGAGAAGGAAAAGCACAGAAATGGCTGTGATGCCTGTTCTGCTGGAAGACCCCTGCTTCTGCTGTGGCTGGCAGAGGTCCAGTGGCTGGCTGTGGTCAGAACTGATCCCAGCACAGGCAAGAAGAATTCTGTGGTTGGGGCATGGCCAGGTGCAGTGGTAGGGTTTGATTGTATTAATCTGATTTTCAAAGGCATTTTTTGAGAGTTCTTCAGATTATGTAGAGTCCCTTTTCCCTGGGCATCTGTTAGTGACTGGTTTGTATGTCCTACACATGTGTAAGTGTTCGTGGTCAGTTTTGTATCAGTGTTAATGAGATATTATGTCTACCCAGTACTATCTGGCCTAGCAATAGCAGTGTTTAAGTTAATACTGCCATGTGGATGTATACCATTGAGTGTAGCTCGTGGTTTTAATTTTGTTTTTATTTACCTGCTCTTATAAACTAAAAACATTCCCCAATTTGTGAGAAAAACATGAGGCTATGATTTAATTTGCTTGCTTCCTTTTTTTTTTTTTAAGAGGAATATTCTAAATAATATTAAGAACAAATAACAGCAATCAATAATCCTAACTCCAGATATTTGCATATTGTATTGTGGTGGTTTGATGCTGTTGTCAGTCACCTCTGTATGATCCTATGTGTGATGGAAGCTGCAGTTAAGAGTGTAATTTGTTTCCAAACTCTTCTGTAAATATCTCAATGTTACTACTTCAGTGTGAGCAAAATGTTTGTGGCTTAAAAGAAGACCATGACCTTCTTAAAAGAAGGCCTTCCCAAGCCAAAGGGCATATATTCTGAAACCTTCCCTTTCTATCACTAAAAAGTGAATGGCCCAACCTTACTAGTGGGTAGTCAGAATTGAAATTTACCAAACTGATTAGTCACAGCAGATTATTGAGTGGACTGTTAGAGAAAATCCTGCAGCAGAGGAAAATTATTATCCCTTTTAATAATTCCTTAAAAGCATTCCCAAAATTTTCAATCAACTTGGTATTTCATGATGTGCAACAGAAGTAGAGTGACGTTTTGAAGTACTGAGCAAAACCATTGGTCTTATAAGTAGTAGACATTTCCAGAAGTTATGCAGAGACATATTCTTAACCTGCACATGTACTGTGCAAAGGTTTTAGCTTGTACTTGCAGATCTATTTTAGCAAAAGTGTGAGGAGCTACCTTCCCCGCTGACTAAACCTCCATGAAGGTTGAAGTTGGTGGTCGTGGACATTCCATTCACTGCCTGTAGTTACCTGAGACAAAAGGATATGATCCCGTGACGAGCAAATGGTAGAAGAATGGTAGTTTGTACCCACAGCTGTGGTGTGCATGTGAGGGAGCACAGAAGCTATAACTAAATGTAATACCGTTGATACAATAGCTTATAATGTCTTGGCTTTTTCTGATAATTTAGAACAGAAGTTTTTAAAGAAAAAAATGGAAATATGTATGTGTTGTTTGGATGTGTGTCAACACTGGTTGACACAGTCAGCAGCTGAAGAGTAAATCTTCAGGGTGTAAATTCTTTTAGCTCAGTTGATGCCAGGAGAGCTGTGTCAGACTGCAGTACTTTAAGCTCTGTCCTGAGGACACCCAGTACCGTCAGCAGGAACTGCATACATGGAATCAGTAGAGTTCCTTGGAAAGGATTCAGTGGTTTCCTGCCAGGAGCTCAGCACCAGTAGTGGTCTTGAAGATCTAGTGCTGCCAGAAGAGACACATAACCTCTGTCTGCTGCCTTTGATCACAACTGAAGGGAAAACTGTTCTGTGTTATCTTCAGTCTGAAAACTGCTAACATCCCAAAATATTGAAAACTGCTAATATCCCAAAATATTGAAGATCGTCTGACTCTGTGGGATTTCCCTGTTGTTCTCTTCTCCCTGGCCTTTTTAGGTAGGACAGATTGCAGCAATTCATGCTGTTGAGTGGGAGATGGTTTCAGAGTTACCTGTGACAACAAACACAAAGACCTACCTACAATGGTGTGCATTTTATCCCATCCACAGTATTGTCTTAAAAGAGCATACTGAGTGGGTACCTCTGATTTAGCAGCAAGATGGAGCTGAAATCATGTCCTGACATGCAAGCATTTTGGGTTATTTAATAACTTAATTTTTCCGTGAGGATTGATAGCTTAGTCTGTCATTTATTTGTTTGATATTTTATGATCTGATGATTTCTCCTCACATATTTTAGTCAGGCATATTATGTATCACTGTTGCTTTATGTTTTCTATTACTGGGAATTAATTTTTCACAGAGTATCTTCATTTAATTATATAGTACAATCACATGTGCATTTGCATGAATAGGAAGAATCTGTTCTAATTTAGCCATTATATATTATGCTATCTTGGGTTTTCCAGTAAAAATTCCCAAGTTTTTTGTTTTAGCATAACAATAGTCATATTCATTGCTTCTTACATTTTAACAAAAGCACTCAGATGCCAGTTCATAGATTGACATAATCAGCTTTGTCTCTTAATTAGAAAAGAGAATAAAGCTGTTTAGGGGTGTCAATAAAATGACAGATGCATCATTAACAGAAGGCTACATTGGATCAGAATGGTGCAAATAGTTGGAATTGAAATGTTAAAATTTTTTACTGGTAACCTTTTGTTTCTAATTTTCATTTTCTTGGGATTTTTTCATAATTGAAAAATAGCAAAGGTACATAATATATATATGGAACAGTTATTGGTGATGGAGAACTCAAGTTTATAATTAGAGTAGAGCTATAGCTAGGAAAACTTGCAACTCAGGATTTCTGCCTGCCCTCAGAAAATATTCAGCATGGCCAATGCACCCTTTGGCCATGCCTTTGATGCATTCCTCATCACCCCTATGATGTCACCAGTTGTTTATGAGCAATGGGATAAGCATGTAGATTACAAAATTCAGGACTGACCCTATGCCTGACTTCTTGGTGCAGCACAGGGTATGAAATCTTTCCACTATTGGTCTGAATATTCAGCTTAGTATTGACTTCAGTGAGGCCATATTTCTCCAGCAGTTTATGATGCTGTTGGTACCCACATATCCTTTGGAATAAAGGACATTTTTACACTGTACTTGTAAGACAGAATAGCTTTCAATCAGAATAAACAAAAATTGCAGAATCTGACAAAATTGCAGATATTTAAACACAGGGACAATGGGAATGCATGTTTTGGGATTAAGGCGTACAGATGGAAATAAGATTGCATGCTGCATCTATGATCTGTCAGAGGTGGCTCATCCCAGCAGGGTCTGATGTCCTGGGCATCCACAAGACCCAGCATCTCATATCAGCTTTACTGACAACCTGAGCTAGAGGATTTTCAGATTTCCTACCAATCCAACTGTCTTCTGGCAAGAAATATTGAAGTCCTTCCTAGGAAGAAATCGGCGCCAGTCATATGATACAATTCGGGGTGCAAATGGTCTGGCTGCCAGGTCACATAGCAAGACACATGAGAGTCCATCTTTGAATGTACTCTAAAACACCCACACCTACCTAAATGAGTGCTGTGCAGCCAGTCTTGACACCTTTTTAGCAAGGGGAATGATGAGTGGGTGAGTCACCAATCTGCAGTCCTGAGTTTGCATCCACGGATTAATGTGGATGAGGTGTTCTAAATCTTAGTCTCCTTCTGTGTCTGCATCCACATTCTTTTCATTAGAACCTCTAAAGCTCATTATCTCTTCAACAGAAATGTTTTAAACTTTCAAGATTTCATGAAGTTTCGACACTTCTGTGAATTTTCCTGTGAATTTTTGTCCTGTGTATAGACAGCTGCCTCATCTGCTGCTTGGGAATCAGCATTTAATTATGTGGGGCTCCAAAACAGTTGTAATGGTACCCAGTTGAAGTAGCTGATTGAAAAATATTGAACACTCCATTAATAAAATTTCTAATTTTCAAATTAGGATGGGACAGGGATGAGCAGGTTGAGGAGCATCAGGGAGTGTGATAGACAGACAGACAGATAGACTACTGGAATCTCATCCTGTCCTTTCTGAACACAGACTGAGCTAAACACAGTGACCTACAGGATAGGGAGCAATGGGGATGAGTTCCTGCCCAATGCAGCAGGAACATCACCGGTGTGACCGCCCCGCCTCCCAGGTGCCTGGCGTGACAAGGGTGTGGCTCTGTGAGTGTAACTGGACAACAGTGAGGATGAGGGTTCCTCTAGCATGGAGGTGTCACCAGGGTTAAGTCAGTCTACACCCTCTGTCAAAACCACTTCCAGACAGAAAGAAGACAGGTCATTGTCATAGGAAACTCTCTTCTGATGGGAACAGAAGGCCCAACATGCAGACTGGACACACCTATTTGGGAAGTCTGCTGCCTCCTGGGGCCCAGTTTAAAGATGTGAAGAGAAACCTTCCCACCCTGTTATGGCCTTCAGATTATCATCTACTTTTTCAGGTGGCAGCCTGAAAGTCTCAACAAGAAGTCTGAGGGCAGCCAAAACAGACCTCAGGGCTTGGGACGACTGGCTGAAGGATCAGGCGCACAAGTAGTGTTCTTCTCTATTTGCAGGGAATGATGGGGGGAAAACAGGAAGAGCCAGCAGATCAATACCTCGTTTCACCCTTTTTTTGCGTCATGGGTTGGCTGAGTTTTGGGCTCTTCTGTTTAGTTTGCAGGAAAGACATGGAGGCACTGGAGCATGTCCAGAAAAGGGCAAGGAAGCTGGTGAAGCTTCTGGAGTACAAGTCCTATGAGGAGAGGCTGAAGGAGCTGTGGTAGTTTAACCTGGGGAGAAGGAGGCTCAGGAATGACCTCTTTACAACTCCCTGAAAGGAGGTTGTAGCAAGGTGGGGGTCAGTATATTCTCCCAAGTAACAATAGGTAGGACGAGAGGAAATGGCCTCAAGTTACACAAGGGAGGTATAGATTGGATGTCAGGAGAATTTATTTATCAGAAGGGTAGTCAAGCATTGGAACAGGCAGCCCAGGAAAGTGGTTGAGTCACAGTCCCTGGAAATACTTGTGTAAAAGTGACACTTGGGGACATGGTTTAGTGGTGGACTTGTCAGTCCTTGAGCTGTGGTTGGACTTGATGATCTTAAAGGTCTTTTCCAGCCTAAATTACTCCATTATTCTATGAAATTACTCAGTTGGGTGGTATCTGGTTTTGAAAAAAGAAAATAGAAAGATAATATATTTTCATAAATAGCCGAGTCTTGGATTCTTCAGAAAGATGATCCTTTATAACCTAAATATTATTTTGTGCAGGAAACAACTTTGGGAAAAAATGAAACAAGTATTCATTTGCAATTCTAATGTCTCTGATTACAGTCCCCAAGTTGACATTTGCTCACTTTAATTAAAAAAATTGAGAATTTTATTTATATTTTCTACTCCATATTTCATAGCAGAGGGATTTAAAACATGTTCAGACTTACAGTGTCCCAGTTACTGTTCCATGTTATGATCTTCAGTTAACAATATTTTACTTTCTTTGACTGCAGAATGAAAATGTATTCTTGATTTACCTAAAACTGGACTTAGTTAGTTTGCCTAAAACTGACAAGGATTACATTTGAGAGAACTCACACAAATACAAGGCTAGAAGCTTCATTTAGGTTTAACCCTTATGCCCTTGAACACAATAGAGTTTACATAAATATTTAAGAAGGGCAGCCACAGACCAATTAAAGGAATATATTTTCCAAGCATCAAACCATTGTTTTCAGGCAGTGCACTGATGCTCTTAAATTAATACATATTAAATCTGTTATGGGCTTAGCAGAGTTTTAGGCTCAGGAGAGGGAAAAGCAGATGAGAGCACCCCGGGGGAGGTCGGGCAGAGATTGCCTGTGAGACGCACGACCCACTGCCCAGCTCACAGTGTCTGTGTGGCTGAGGGTGGCTGCAGGCTGCTCTGCAAATCTGCCCGAGGAGGACAGGGCACCACCATCCCTCTTGTTAAGTCCTTCTCAGCATCCTTGGAAAAGCTGTGGGCAAGCTGAGAAGGCTGTGACTGGCTTCATTTTGATATTTGCTAAATAAAATTGAGGAGCAGCTGTTTTGTGGGAAATATATTTAAGAGCTTTTTTTTTTTTTTTTTTAAATTTAAAAATAAAAATGTTTTCAGATGCTTCAGAATACCCCTTGTAACGAGAGATCTAGTTTCAGGCTGGTCCTACCCAAAATTACTTAGTAAAAGACTGCACTTTTCATACCCATTCACTTCAGACCCGGGAGTCCATCAGATTGCTGTTTCATAGTGTGTAGTATGAATTATAGAAAGGTGCTGCTCATACGTACATTTATGTGAAAAGTATCACTACCCAGACCTAGGAAAATAAATTTGCAAGTAATTGGATTTGTTGTTCCTTAGTTGTGGCAGCTTGTTAAGCCCTATATGGACTATGAGAAAGTCTGATTTGAAAAAACCCATATGCTCTTGAATGCAGGGGCAGAGCCAGAGCAGACCTCAGGGTGAGGGAAGGAGGGAAAGTTACAAGTGAAATGAAAAACAGAGATGAGAAGTTTTGGAAGAAGAGTAAAGAATCACATCTAGGAAGGGGAAAAAAAGGAGAGACTTGTTGAAAAGCCAAAGATAAAGAGTGCAGATTGCAGCATGCTTTCTGCTGAAATAGATCACCTGCAGTTTCTGCTGAGAGAAGTAAAATCAGTTCAGATGGAGAAACTGAGATGTTAATCTAGGCTGGTGGCAGAAGGAGATGAAGCAGGAGAGAATGAATGTGGGGAATCCTGTTACAAGACTGTTTCTCTTAACATGTGCAGCAGACTTGGAGCACTGGAAGGAAAAGAGGGAAAAGAAGTATCTGGAAAGCAAGTATGAATAACTGAATAATCTTCGAAAGAGAAGACCTACTAATACTGTGTTCATCTGTAGACTTTAAAGCTTTTGAAACATTCACCTAACTGCAGTATTCAAATGCTGTTTTCCTGTGATATATGCCTTACTGACAGGATTAGTTACCTTCTCTCATTATATCAACTTCAAGTTTTATTTGCAAATAAGTGAACTAAATAAGGTACCTGGGGCATTTTTGTGTTTATCCAACTGTTGAGACTATACTTTGGAATTTTTCAAGACATTTTTGAGCAAAATATGTCCTGACTGTTAATTCTGTAATACGATTCGTGAAATGTCTGACATCTGAAGCTCATGGGGGAGAGGAGGGAAATTGCTTGCAGATCACCGTGTGCTTCTGTGCTTCCACTAGGGGAATGTATGGCCACAACTGTGGGAGTCAAGAAATTGTTAATTAAAAATCTTCTTAGCTGTATTGCATCTTTTTTTAAAAAAGATAAAATGCAAAATCTTTTCTTCTTCTAAAGCTATGCACATGGAGATTTTTAGACAGAGTAAGTGGCCCCATTTTTCTAGTTAATTACCTCAATAAATCAGGAGTGGGTTGTTGATGTTAGAAAATTCTGTGCATGGTAGAGAGAGTGAGGGAAGGAGCAGTTTTCTGCAGTGTTCTGTTGCTGGTCTGTAATGGTGTATAATGCACTCAGGTCAGAAGGGTGGTTCTGATACTCATAATGCCATCATGGCTGTAACATCAGAAGCTTACTGGGGAAAAAAATATTACAATTAAAAAACCCCAAAATATTACAATAAAACTGTTTGTGTTACAACATATAAAGTGTTTCTGTTACTGCTACAAAAAAAAATAAAATTGCAGCACCACTCAGATTTTCCTATGATGTGATCTTTGTTTGCATAAATGCATGTGTGTGCACATAGAAGTAAGTATGCTTATATATACATAATCTGTGTTGATAAATACATGTGTACACACACACATGCATCCTGAATGAATTGTATTTGCTTCTTGAAAATGGCTAATACTCCCTGAAAGGGGAAATGGAGAGAGGGAGTGATTTTATTGGTACTAGTTGATCTCACAACTGAGGATCAATTTTGCAGTGAACGATGTAGGCATGCACTGTAGAAAGGCTGTTCCTGTCTTTGCCTAACACAGGAGACAACAGACGGGTGTGGGAAGACAGGAGAGCACAATGGGGAAAGTGGACAAGACACCAACAGCCTTACTCATTCTCTATGCCAGTGCGGTGTGTCTGTGGTGGTCAGGATTCAAGAACGGGTTCGACTGAGGATACACTGGAAGTGAAAGCAAAGGGACAATACCTGGACTAAGAACATATTGTGGGAGATGAGAACAGAGGCTCCCCAGGTCTGAACAGGAGCTTGGTTTGAGAAGAAAGTTGACGGTGGGCAAAGGGGCTGGGTGGCAGGTCCAAGAGGGATGGGCAGCCAGGGTAGAAGTATGCAGAGGAATCAGGGCCAGGAGAAAGACATTTTCATCTGAGTGGGTCAGAAAAATGGACATCAAAAAACAAATGTCAGAAGAGACAAGACAGAATTAGGAGAAATCCAGAGGAGTCATCATCTTGGCTACCTAAGCGAGCAATTTTAATCTATCTGCACCATTAATAAAGACCAATACTTCCAAAAAGCTCCTTTTCTCTCTGGTGATTATAGAGAACTTAAAAGATCTCTGGTTTGGTTAAGGTTCCAAATTTCTGGACAGCTCAGTTATATTAAAGAAGGGTCTATTTTCATTACCCTTTTTGTTCTAACGATCATCCTGCATTGTTTAGCATTTGTGCAGTTTTATAGAAAACAATACTTGATTTTTACAATAATTATTTTTTTACTTCTGAAATTATGTACTGCATTCTCAAAGAAAACACTGTTGCTGCATACAGAAGCAGCAATAGCTTTCCATCTAGCATTCTCTCTTTCCTTGTTACCAGGGTTTTTAAAATGTGATAATGTCCCACCACTGTTTCTGAGATTTCCTGAATTTATTTGTTTGCTCTTTATTACGTAAGGAATGATTTCTGCCTGTTTGAATATATTTCTGTGGGGAGTGCTGACATTCTTATCCACACTTCACTTGTCACTTCCAGGCCAGACGGTTAATATGATTTCCTACTATGAGCTACTTACTGAGTACAGTTTTAACATGTGTTGCGGCAAAGCAGTATACTGAAGTGCAGAAATGACTTATGAAAGAGAGGGATATCAGACAAAAGTCATTGGGTTCTCTTTGATAAAGTCGTAAATACATGCAGCATAAGTACGTTCCTAATAGGAGTAAAAGGAAATACAGGTAGACTTCGTATTCTGATCCCATCCTTCTCACATGAATACGAGGAAAAAAAGTGTTTATGTTTGTGGATAATACCTAAAGAGGAGTGTCTGCGAGCCTGCAAAGGAGGGATTAGCATTCCAAATGGTGAACTGGAAAACACAGAGGACTAATCAACAGCATCTGGACAGGAGCACAATCTTTTCTCTGGGAAAAGGCTGAGGGCTGTTATGGTTCCCAAGCTGGATTTTTTTCAACACGGTGGTGATTTTGCACAGAAAGCTGAGGTTGTGCTGGGAGGCAAAGGGTGTCGCCCTTGAGATGGAATAGGTAATGGCACTGCTGTGCTCAGTTCAGGACACTTCCATAGAGAAAGGTGTGGGTTAATGTTAGAAAATCAAGAAAGAAGTGGCACAAGTATGTAGAGGTCTAGAAAATAGTTGTGAGGAAATACTGGAAGGAATTGAGGCTGTTTAACCTAAAGAAGACTAAATGAGAAATAATAAGTACCTATAAATACATTAAGTGTTCCTGCAGAAGTGAAGGGAATAATTTATTCTCTTATCCTTTGCAGGCAGAATGAAAAGTAGTGGGCTTGAGGTGCAACATGAAGATAAAGGTTAGATGTGAGGATGAAAGGATTGCTTGGGGAGACTATAGAGACTGTTACTGAGTATCTTCAAGAAGGGCATAGAAAAATATAAGGAAGATACCAATGCACAGCACCCTACCTGGGGTACAAGGTATGAAATGAGTAACCTCTTGTCATCTCTCCCTAGACTATTTTTCTTTGATTAAAGCTGAATTAAGAAAGGAAGAGTCCTGGGCTGGACAAATAACCTCAAATGTAAAATGTAATAGAATAACCTTGGGCTTGGTCAGGGAAAGTGTTGAGTAGTTGTGGCTGCTCTCACTGCCCTCACCCAGAGCAGAAGCAAAGTGGGATTGCAAAATGAAGGCTATTAGCACTAAATTTGTATTAATTTTTAATGCTGATGAATTATTGTCGCATTGGCCAGGTCTTGTCTTCACCATGACTCCTATCCTGGCTGTTATGAAAATTTACATTACATTTGGTAATGTAAAATTTCTCAGAATTTTCAGCCTCTAATAAAGCCTGAGCCACAAGCTCTTTTTTGGTGGGTTTCCATTTTAAAACTGTTCAGATTACTTTCCCACAATGGCATTTACTTACCTTTTGGCTTTTTAGGCAATGTCCCGATTGGTAACTACAAGTAGAGGTAGAATTTATAGCTATGTCCTTCAACACAGTTTGAAGTGTGGATAATTGCTATGTACAATGTCAGTGTACAGTTCTTGAGATAATTTAGCCTAAACTGCAAGAGAATAAGATTTCTTAGTGATATTTCAGAGTTACTGAGTGAGTTATTGAGTCTTGGTATTTTTTGGATATTTGGGGATTACCTAAATGAAATTACTAGAAGAGAGAGAAAAGAAGATGCTCCTGTGGTGAATGGATTACAACACAAGTTGGAGATCTTAGCAACAAGACCTTGTATGGTTTTAAAGGAGAAAAAATTGTATTTTTATTAAAATCACAGAAGTTTTTGACATGAAAAACTTACAACAAAAGGATTGCATTTTTCTGTGAAAAAAAATCACTATAAAAATTCACTGATTGGTTGATTTGCTTTTGTCAGCATTTCTCCCAGTTTGTCTCACATTACCACTAGAGTCTGTTTTGCTGTACTGCTCTTTTTGGGAGCACAGATAAACTCTTCTCTCCCTGTTGTGCTCAAAATTGTATTCACTACTTTTTCCTGAGTCTTTCTCCTTTTCTTTTACCAGCAATCTTTATCCTGATGAAAAAGAGATGGTTATCAGTACTGCAGCATGAAACCACTTTACCTAGGCATAAGTGTAGGCAGTGGGTGAGGTTTTTCTGTCCAGGACTCTCACTTCTTCACTGAGTCAATCCATGTGTCTCTCAAGTTGATGCATCCATTTACTCCCCACAAACCTGAAAACAGGGATCAGATAGGAGCAATGTCTCTACCTCCACAGGAAGTATGTAAGCTGAGAATTCAAGGGTAGAAGACTGTATATTGCTAAAACTCTTATCTGCCTTGTTCTGTAGGGAATGCTTTTTCATACTGCATGTATTCAACCTGGAAAATTTCAAGTTCCAGGAGATCACTGAGTCAGATAATTTAGGTGAGGATTTAAGGCACACATAATTTTATAAATGTCAAATATTGCATTGTGGCCAAATATTTGAAAGAAAATTTTATTTTCTCTCCTCATAGGTGTAAAACACCTCTAAGCAGGTCTGGGGGAAAACTGCTAAATTAAAAAAAAAAAAAAATAGGGAGATAGACTCGCTGGCTTTCTCCTGTCCTAAGTTTCCTGTGTTCTCTCTCTCTCATAATACAAGAAGACATTCCAGACACCACATTTCTGGGGATTACCTTTCTTGGGGTTGAAGCCTTTGGCCTCATTCTTTTCCTCACAGTTAGAGTGTTCATAAGCCCCTGGAAAGACACTGTCTGTCATGTCTTGTTGCTTAAATATTGTGATCGAGCCTGTGAATAATCTCTAACTGCTTTGACGTGTTCATAATAGCTTTTGTTCTACTCTGTACCAATCCAGTTCCATTCCTTAAAGTCCCCTGACGTGGTGTGTTCCAGCTTGGACATGGTATGTGATGGTCTGTCTGGAGATACTATGGAAAAATCAGAGCACTACCTTTAGCTTTTGTGGATGGTAACGATGGTTTGGAAAGTGAAAATGACCCCTCTGTGGCAAGTGATATTGTTAGACCTTTTTCTCCTCGGCTTGTGGGTTTTTTTCTGCCGTTGGTGAAAGTTGTTGTGAAAAGCGGTCAGCTGAACCGGCGTTACCCTGCAGAGTGACGTGTTCCTGTCGGGCTTCTTCAGCTGTGCTGTGTGCAGTGAAGGCTGCGTTAACACCAGATGCCAATCATACACCACCAGTGGATTTGCAAGATTATAGGACAGGAAAAAAGATGAAGGTTAAGCATGGGGCACAATAGAGATTACTTATGGTAATGAATTGTATAATTTTTCTAGACAGATCTGGATTAATGTTTATCCCAGGCAAGAGATTACTGTATGTCTGATTCTAGTTGTAAACAGACATTATTAAACAGAAGGTTTATGTTCATGAAATGCGACTATGGGTGTTAAAGCACTTATGATTTATTATGTGCAAAAAGAAAAATTAACCTGTTCATCTGCTATAGTACGAGATGCGCTGTGGGTTTTTGCATAATTTGAAAGGCATCTGCTCCTTTGGAATACAAATAACCAGTGAGATGAGAAAGATTCTCCTCTTATTTACACAGGTCCAATGCCTCACAGTGCATTGATGTTGAAATTGTGTAACCAAGAAAAGAATAGTCTTGTGTGCTTTTACAAAGCAATAATATTTCTCTGAGACATCATGTTGGCAAAGCCTGTTTGCTTGTGAATCTTTAGGGTATTTTCTTTATAACTAAAAAAAAAAAAAAAAAGTAATTTTCAGAGACCTTTACAAATGATCTTATTGGGATTTCCGAAATAATTCCCTTTCACTATGTGAAAACATGTTTAGAGAAATTGAATTTAATAAATTTTTTAATTGACTATTTTTCAAAATACTTATGTTGAAGCCCATTTTTCTCCTGCTTTATTGCATCACTGCTGCTTAGCATAAGAGACATAGAAACAGCTCCCATATTTTTTAGTATTGTATTACCTCAGTAGCTAAATAATCACACCTGAGTCAGTGCCTTCTGTGTTTTAGGTGAGCTGAAGAATATTCCCTTAAGGAAACTGTAAACAAACTCCCAAACTTTGCTTTTTTTGGTGAAGTAGATGTTGCAACTCTATTACTTGCTAACAAGGAAGTATCTTTTCTCTGTGAAAGCAAAGAAAAATTACAGTTATCAAAATCTGTTCCTTCTATTTATGGGCTGTATTTGTAGCCAGCTGATTTTTGCATAATGCCATTTGAAATTATCCATTTAACAATGATGGATGATACAACTGTGTTGCTCTCCCTCCACTTTGTAACTGATCTGTCTACTTATAGATTGCATTGGACATGTTGCTGATGCTTTATTTGTAAATTTCACTCACATATGTGAGAAATTTGTTCGTTAAGTCTTACTGACTTCACAGAGGCTTCTCAGACAAGTAAAGATATTCCTCTCTATAAGCAAAACCAGCCCAATATGTGGAGTGAAAAGACCTGGGAATATCATGAGGTTTGTTAAGTGAATTAGAATTTAGGCAGTTAAACTAGACCTTAATGAAATAAAAAACATTCTGAATGCTTCAATTAAAAAAGTTGCAGTCTTCAATTCCCATCAAAACACTTCATAGTACCCTTTTACATTTCTTAGCTATATTTTGCATTTGGTACAACAATATGTATTTGTCATGAGAAAAATATAACTTTAATACTTGTAATGTCTTGCCTAATTATCAAATTTTACAACTTCTGTGAAGTGTGAGTCCAGAGTAAAGGTTCATGAGCAAATTAATTAAGCAGTAAAAGTTTCTGTGGGCTTTGTTAATGGTTCCATTTAGCATCCGAAGTTGACGAAGGCTTCTGGAGATACCCAGGATGCAGGTAGGAGTCCCTCAGGAAATGGGGTTAGCTGCACTGCTCTGCTTGAAAGTTTGTGTAGAGAAGCACTGGATTTGGGGAGGCACTAAAATACAAGCGCCGCTCTTTTCTTCGCTGTGTGTTAGCAGACATTGATAAGTCGTGGAGATGACCTCCATCTTCCAAAGAAACAGAAAGCTAGAAATGAAGATACATTTCTGTTATCAGTCTGCTGTGGGTCTAAGCTGAACTGGTGTTATATTTTCCTCTGAAAGCAGCGTAGCCTTGACACAGTGTTTAACAGTGTTAAGCTTATTGCTGCTGAGCTAAACATGTCTGAAGTGAACGATGACCCTCACGTCTTTGCAATAGCAAAATGTCTCCCTGATGTGATCCCAAAGACTTGGAGCATTAAGTTAATTTTCCCCTGGATTTCTGAGCTGCCTTCTTTTTACCCGGCGGAGAGCTTGTGAAGAATACAGCTTCTGACCGAATGACAGAACATGGAGGGTGAAATTAGATGCATTCAATTAGAGGATGACAAAAAGCCTATCTAAATATTTGTCAGGATGCTACTTACAGGACGTAGTGTCCAGTCGCGGAAGTGAAAGGCAGACACTCTCGGGACTTAATAGTCTGGGGAGGAAAAAAATGGGTAAATCATCCAGATTCTTTACGGGCTTGGAAAGGATAATTGAGGGTATCAAGTTGGCTGCTATGCTTCCAGGGCTAGTGATCCCTCTCATGTAATCTCAGATTAGTTCTTTGCTTTTTTTCACTTAATACAGAATTTAACATTACAAGTTTTCTAGACCACTTGAGTAAATAATGTTGTTATTTGACCACTAGAGGATGATTAATGCAGTGATTTCTGGGAGGTATTGAAGAAAGAGGGGCTCCACGTTCTCCTCAGTACAAAAAAACACACCACAAAACAACCAAACAAAACCTCAAAGCCACAAAACTTAAGGAAATGAAAAAGGCACAGCAAACTGTTGTCTGTGAGACTGTTGGACAAGAAGATTTACTGGTTTTCCAGAGGAGAAAAGGATGTTATTGGAAACTAAAATTTGAAATTAGTAGTCAATTAAACAGAAAGAGATCAAAATATGCAGCTTGATTTAGACACATCTGTTTATTTGTAAATTAAATTTATAACAACTTTTTGAAAGTAAGTGAGCAAATCTCTGGCTTGTATTTTTGTGCTCAAAAAGTTTTAATTATGAAAGTAAAATAAAAAGTAAATACGGCGTACCATGGTTATTTTTTTTGCATTTGTGTCACAGCAGTTCAAGGGAGAATGTGACTGTGATAGGGTTAATCCAGCTACATAAAAATCCATGCTGTGTATGATAGTAGTAAAGCTTGTGATCCCTTGATCTTTGATTAGATCCAAGCTAGTAAATATCTTGTGTTTAATCAGAATGAGTTGTTCTGCATGTAGTATAAGTCACCTTCACAGATGGGATGTAGCAGCAGAGTTGCTCGCGAATATTTGTTTTAATCCCTTCCAGAACAAGCACGCTTTATGTTTCTTTGTTGTAAATCAGATTCAAGCAACTAAAGACCAGCATGAAGGAAAGATATTTACTTGCAGTCAGGAGTAGGACAGTGTGGGAAGCTTTTTTCCTTTTAAAGAAAAACGTAACTTAGTAGATTCTTAAAAGGTATTTTATACTATTCCGTAAAGATAACTAATGCACTGTGGCTCTTTTTTTAGACTGGGATGCAAACCTCAGTACCTGGAATTTCTTCTTAAACTGTTCATATGCATTCCTATCTTAGACTATAAATATGAAGAGACTAAGATTTATTACAGTTAATGTTCAGCCTGTATTATTATCCTATATTTTAAAGATATTTAGTTAGAATGGCTGTTCTCTTTGCTGGTAAGCTGAAATTACTAAAACGTTATCTGTAAGGATACCTGTTTTGTGTGGTGTGTCGGCGTCCTATTTACCTAAATCTGTCATAATTGCCTTCCAATACATCTTCCTCTGACATGCCAAATATTGAAAATGAGATAACTCTTTGCTGGGAGATTTTCTACCGAATGTCATTTTTCTGTGTTCATAACTTGATGGTAATAACTGGACGACCTGTAGTTAAATGCGTCTCAATTTCTCTCACTTATTTTTCCTAATCACCACACAGAGCCTTCAGTGCTCAGAGGTGTGATTAGATTTAACCTGCCATCATATCTGAAGAACTTTCTGTACAACATATTATACATTGCAGGAATTATATATGTAAATGGTGGGTCTAAGTGTAATATATAAATAGATATAAAGATGAGTTGCTCCCATGTCAAAGTTAACTCCTGTTTATTTTTTTTTTCTGTTTTTAACAGAAAGACTGGAGAGCCCCCACTAATAAATGGCTGGATTCCTTACCTTGGGAAAGCTTTGATTTTTAGAAAAGATGCTTACAAATTCTTACTGGATCAGCAAAAGAAATTTGGAGATATTTTCACTGTACATATTGCTGGTGAGAAATATTTTAGTATATATCATGATTTTTTCCCTCAGTGAAGTTAAATACTAATCCAAATGTATAGTGTAGAGTCTTCCTTACCCCAAACATTTTTCTCTAGCATAGACCCATAAAAATCCCTCAGATTTACATGTACTATAAGCATAATAATTATCCATAAAATATCACTATCAACGTGTGGATTTATTTACATCTTTAAGTATGTATGTATTTTGACAGATTTTGTAGGTATGTACTGTATGAACATAGATTTTGCCAGCACATTTAATTGCGTATTGTTGGTTTTTTTCATAAAGGAGGGAGAACTAACATCATCTTGACACTGCACAGAAAAATATCAGATTAAATTTAGAAAACACTTCAGAAAAAAAGTGCAGAATTTGTTCTCACACATTTTACAACTGGTTGACAGGAACACAAGGGAATGAATGACACATTGACTCAGTGATACAATCGGGACTGGAACATGGAAACTTCCCCTTGCCAGCCTCTTACTCTCATCATGCTTGCTGAAAATAACAATATAATAAAGTATGATACAACCTTGCTGCTTCCTGTGTTTATATTCTTTATTACTAAGCTAGATTGAATACAAACTTTTGAGTGATTTCACATAGACATTTAGCTGTGGAAGAAAAACATAGAACAAAACTGGAATCCTGAATGAAAGTTAAATATATAAATTTACATCTATCTATCTATCCATAGAGAACTACTTTTTACTAAAGTCAGTATAAAATCCAGTATTTTCTCGTGTTCAGAAAGGCAAGCTCTTATTAATATAGGTGGATGTAATCATCTTGTGCACCTTTACATGCTGATATCCTTGTTCAAATGATCAACTTTAGTCTATCTAATTTTTAGTTATTCCTGTAGTTTTAGGGAGTTTGAAACAAAAATGTTAAGTAAAAAGTGTGAAGTTTGCTTTGTAATTCCAGGGCAGTAGAATTAGCTTTATATTTCCATAAAAGCAATATTTTGCAATGCAAATAATTTTTTTCTTCAAATGTCAATTAATTTAATTGCAAGCGGAGTGTTTAATTAATAAAATTTTTCTTCCTTTTAAGAAATCTGTCCTTTTACCCCTTTGGAAGAGAATTTTTACTGTATTAAATATGTGATTTTTTTTTAAAATTCATTCAGGATTTTTTTTTTGGAGACTGATATGATCAGATTTTTTTGCAACTTGAGTTTGGCATGGTACAACACCAACTTTTGTTGAAATACATTCTTTTTTATTGTTAATGTGAATTCACACTATAATACAGTTTTGGCTTCTTACAAATACAGATTAATAACTATAATTCAGATAATATCTTAGTACATTCATAAAGCTGGATGCAGTAATACTTCAGAATCTTAAAAGTGTTTAATCAAATATTTATTTACTTTGCCTCTTTATTATTTTATGCAAGACTGTGTTTAGAAATTTGTGTGTTTAAGCAACCTATGAGTGTAGTTTCAGAAATTTCTATTTGCATGATAAACCAAATTCGGTCTCAGATAATCCCCCTGTGTTCAAGTGTTTTGAGCCAAGCTTCCCTTGATAAAGACTGAGGTAAATGGAGTTAGTTCTGGGTATCACTTCGGTCTTGTGCAGGGGAATGTTTGATTTTGTGAATTCGTCATCACAGAGACACCACTCTAAGTTTTCTTTTTCGGGATAAAATTGCTGACCCTCAGGACTTCATTAAAGAGAAATAGTTTGTCATCTGCAAGTCAGGGAAGAAACTGAAGCTGGTTAGTACCTCCTGTCGTGTCCTGATCCGAAGGCATGCAGGATTTCTGTGTGTCTTACTGATTTGACAAAGATGATGTTTCTGTGCTCGGCAAACATAGCGTAGCCAGCTGTATGGGGACTATCATTACTTTACCCCCCTGGTGGATGTCTAAAGGTCCTGTCAAAAAATTCTATCAATATATATTGTTCTAATTATTGGTTCTCAAACTAGTTCATTTGGAAAATGTGGAACGATGCTTGGAGTTTCTGGCGTTGCCCCGTACTGGTAATGCGATTTTGCTGATTGTACTTTCCCATGTGATGAGCAAATGATTGTCATCCCTAAAAGTCGCAAGGGACATGGATGTCATCTTAATAAAGAAATTAAAAAGCACATCTTTCTATGAGAAACAATGTAAATTCCTGACCTGTCGCAGAAAATAGTTCTCTAATTGGTTTTGTGTGGTGGTGCAGCAGAATCGTTTTCCCCAAACGTCATGCCAGCGCAGCACCACTGTACATCATTGTCAGCAGTTCAGCAGAATCTCCCTAATAAGAGGACGATTACATAAATGCAATAGTCTTGGGGGAAAGAAAAAAAAAAAGGAACAGAAAATAAAAGAATAAGGAGGGGAAAGAGAGAGAGAGAGAATCTGTGGCGTTGAGATGATCATACTTCCCAAGCCTCTCTGCTTGTTAAGGGTCAGCAGCATAGGCAGACGGCTAGGTAAGAACTTAAAGAGCTTGAAACAGTTTTGTCATTGTTTCTTGGGATTAAACTTTGTGTCCTTTTCCTCTCAAGTTGATAGGAGTGATAATGAACCCTGCAACATTCTCTCTGAGACTAACTCATCTTTTAATAAAATAATCTTAGTGGTTTTTACTAAGCACTTTTCCCTTTTTGAATACTGCTGCTAAGTCATTCTTTTCTTTAAAGCATGATACACCTACAGTAACATATCACATTTTTCTCTCTTAGGCAAAAGGTAATTTACATTAACTCCTTACCAGGCTGAAGCCTGCTGCAAGCATTACTGAAATAACATCCATCATTAGATGCCATCTGAAATGCTTGTCTTTCATCATTAGCATTAAAAAGCTCCGGAATGCATTATTAGAGTAATTTCTTAACTATCATACAAATACTGGCTTCTGCGCTCAGATTTACCAAAGCTGACAATTTTCATATTTTCCACATCAATCTTCTATTTCTAGGAGACTGTAGAAACTAAATGGAGATAACCAGGCTATTTGCAGCATGGGTGTAATGTAGACTGAAGGATTGGATAGTGAAGTATGAATTCTCTGTAGCCATTAAAAAAAAAATCAGAGGGCTTTTTGTGGAAACAAGGATACATCTCTTGTTTTGACTTGTTTCTACTGTATTAAATAAAATAGCTCAGTGACTTAAACTATTCAGAATTGGAGTGTGACATTTCTGTATGTACATGTCTACTTAGTTTTTGGTGTTGAAGGGGTTTTTTACAAACTAAGAGGGAAAGGCATAGTCTCTAATGGTTTATTTATAAATACCTTCAATATTTAAGGTTATCTGATTTGTGGAGATTGTAGTATGCCTCCATTTTTTGGCTGATTTGGCATTACCTTTTCTAGTACTCTGATGGAAACTCATGAATATCAAGATTTTGGATTGATTTCAGAACAGGTTACTTTCCAAAGACAGTCTTGGCATTAGCTGCAGTGGAAGGACATGGGAGTAGAGGGGAAAGCTGCATTTTAAAATACCAAATAATAATTGAAAACTTTAGGAAAGGTTTTAATTTATTGTTCTCTGACACCACCAGGGACAATCAGTGGGAAGCATCCTCACTGGGGACAATGATAGGATTTAAAAAGCAAAACTAAGTACCATATTGGCACTTAAAAAATTTAAAATCATAACTTGAGGTGAGAAAGTTTGTTCCACTTCGGATGTTTGCTCTTCAGGGTGTAGAGGAGGTGTTAGGGCATGGTTTTGTAATTAGCAATCTGTTCCTGTGTGGAGGAGACAGGGGTAAGCAGTGTAGCCATGTAGTGCATCTGTGTGCAGGGATGACTGTAATTGTTAAAGGTTCCCATACCCACTCTCACAACTTTCTAACTGCCATTAATTAGCCCTAGGTTTTAGTACTTTTCTAATTAAGAGATCTAAAATTAGATTCTTGATGGCATACGTAAACAAGCTGCCTTTGTTACAGAGGGGTTCCACTTTTCCAATTATCTAGACCTTTACTAAATGCAGCCACAAGAAATATTTTGGTTTATGTGTTTATATGTGTTATTGACTTGCAATGATGTGGTCTGGAGCCTGAATTGGTTCTACAAAATGAATTATATTTTGGTACATACTTACTTTTTGCTACCAGGAACCTGATGAGAATAATAAAAACAGGATCTGTAATATTCTTTTTCTCAGGGACTTTTTTTTCAAAGTATATGCTAGTGTTGAGTGAGTTTTGATTTAAAATTATTACTAAAATAGTTTGTTTGTCTGAAAACTCATTTGCTGAAAATCATTTTCTTACTTAAAAATGATAAGAATTGATGTGCGTTTGCTAAGTGTCTGATTAAAGATCACAAAGAAACTCATATTTTGCATCAGAAATAAGCAGATGGTGGACAGATGGTTTAAATTAATATTAATTAAAAATCTTAACTTAAATTGTTTACCCTGTAAATGCGAAGTTAAGAAGCCAGCTTTCATCTTTAGGGTTAATAACACTCCAAATCTATTTATTAAAAATTGCTCCAATAGACATTCTTTCCAAGCTTTGATCACAAAGAGGGTAGCCTCAATAAAGAGCATGAAAGTGGGTGAAAGCTAGAAAGAGAGAGTAATTCTAGGACTCTTGACAAAGATCCTGCAAAGGTCAAGACTAAAAACTCCTGTTAGCCTCTGTAGTCTGGAAGAGAAGAAATGGTCAAAAAAGGGGACTAAGAATTCAGGATCTCTCTTTCATGCTGGTTTCTCAATATACTTACTCTTTAAAATTAAATTTACAGCTATGATACAGTAAAACAAAATCCATAAGTATCTTAAAAACCTTCACACACTGTTGACAAAAAAGAAAAAAGGGTCAAATTCTGTCTTGATATATCCCTTACATTTCTGTACTGCTTCGCTGGGATTGCAGTTGATGGAATTGGGAGGGAAATTATGGCAGCTGCTTGTTGTAGAGGAAGTCCAGAGTGTACCTAAATACCATAGAGTACTGTGTGTATATAAATCAGAATATGAAATAACTATGATAATTCAAATATCACTATATGGTAACCATGGATACTTGACATTTTTAGTGGTAGTGACTACTTTATCTCTGGACATCTGTCACAGAGCCAAATTTGGTCCTCAGTTAAGCATGTAGTGTTCCTATTAAAATCAAAGGAGATTTGTCCCTTTAGTGAGACGGAATTAGACTGTAAGTGCTGGAAGCTTTGCTCTTTCCCTGAGTTTGTAACTGGGATATTTCACAGACAAAGTGTACATTTTATTAGGTACCCTTTTTCCCTAGTGCACCTCTTCATTCAAGGTAAGAATTAGAACTCTAAATTTAGAATCAACTCCAAAGAGCTAAGATTTAATTGAGCTTTGGGAGTGTTAGCATTTTGATTCATGGTAGCTCCTCCAAATGCTTTTCTTCAGCAGTGGTCTTGAAGTTTAGGGAGAAACTGCAGGATTTCTCTGGCAGGGACAATTTGAAAAACCATCTAACGATGCAATCCTATCCCTCTATACAAGGAGCTGAAGGTATCACTGTGTCACCTCGTTGGGTACCCTGGGAAGGGTAGGAGGTTGGCAGTGCACACTGACACAGTGGATGCTGGCACTGGGACAGTGTGTACCCCAAAGTGGAACCCCTGCTAATAGTGGTGCCTGCTGCATTGTAGGCTGTGACTTCACATTCATAAAATAAGGTAGTCGTGTTATGGATACCGAGCACATTCTTAACAAAGAGTTAGCAAAGCTTCAGGGAAAAAGAACCAGATGTGAGAGAAGCTTTAAATGTTGGGGGTTTGCAGCATGCGGTTAAAGCTGTAACTGACAGATTATGAGTTCCTGTGTCATCGGCTTGGAGAAAAGCTGCCTAGGTGGCATGTTTTCCACTCCAGCCCCTGTCATTCACTTTCCTCTCTGCAGGTGAAATGTGTGTGTTTCTCTCTTTCTGCTGGTGAAAACCTACAGTTTCCAAATGTTGCTACGATTCCACATTGTGTTTTCATGCATTAGACCAGAGTAGTAAATGATTTATTTCAGAGAACCACAATTGCAGAGGTCACACACAACTGTTGACACAAACAGTAGATCTGTCTACATGGAAATGGCTTCATGTGGATTTTAGAAGAGCATGCAAAGTGTACACGGGTGGAATCTGCATCCTGACAAAGCAAATCTAAATAAAATTTGTATAATCTTTTTTTATTTTTATTTTTTCTTTGCAGATTTATTCACCTACCTTTGCTTTGGGTTTTTTTTTCTGCATGCTTTTTTCACAACTTGGGTTTATTTTCAGTTATTGCTTCTGGAAGTGTCACTGATTATAAAAGTGCTCGTGTCTCATTACTTTCTTTTCTTCTATTCAGGTAGATATATTACCTTTATCATGGACCCATTTCAATACGTCTATGTCATCCGAAATAGCAAGCAACTTGAATTTCATGAATTCGCTAATAAAATGGCATCCAAAACTTTTGACTACCCAGCCTTGTCAAAAGGAAAATTCCCTGAACTCAAGGAAAACCTGCACAGAATTTACCAGTATCTACAAGGCAAGCCTTTGGATATCATTTCTGACCACATGATGAAAAATCTCCAGGATATATTTGAATGGAAATGCTCACAAGCAACAGATTGGGAAACAGAAAAAATGTACAAATTCTGCTGCTCTGTAATGTTTGAAGCCAGTTTTGTAACACTGTATGGAAGAGTTCCTGCTGCAGATGGCCACAAAGTTATTAGTGAAATCAGAGACAAATTTATCAAGTTTGATGCCAGCTTTCCCTATTTAGCTGCAAACATACCAATTGAGTTGCTAGGAGCTACCAAGAAGGTTCGGAAGGAGCTTATACATCATTTTTTACTTCAGAACATGACAAAATGGCTGGGAGGGTCAAAAGTGGTCCAAGCCAGACAAGATATATTTGAGAAATATGAGCTGCTTGGAGATTATGACAAAGCAGGTAGGAAACTTATGAATGATTGCTTGTCTAAAATAAAATAATTTACTATAGACCTTTGAAATAAAAAGGCAAAATGGCGACCTTGAAATTTTTTTATGTTCTTTCTAATTGGCTAATGATAAAATGTTTTACTCTGAAACAACCCTCTATGATAATTGATTTTTTTTTTGTGCTGAGGTGGTAAAACAAGATACTTAATGGTGATAATGAGAAAGATTATAACTGAGCTGCATTTCCTCCCCTTATTCCCCCACCCCCCCGACATTACATTTCAAACTATTCTCATTAAGCAGAAAATTAGACTTCAGAAGCCTATTGGTCCTCATTAGCATTCACTGATCCTTGGCTGGGTCTGTGTCCTAACATCTTTTAATTAGCACACTGCAAATCTAATCAGTGTAATAAACGCTATTAATCTTCCTTTTCACTTATTTTCTCCCAGCACATCATTTTGCCTTCCTGTGGGCCTCTGTGGGAAACACGATTCCAGCTACATTCTGGGCCATGTATTATCTTCTGCGGCACCCAGAAGCTCTTGCAGCGGTGCGTAACGAGATTGACCATTTGCTGCAGTCAACAGGTCAAAAGAGAGGGCCCACATATAACATCCACCTCACCAGAGAACAATTGGACAACCTGGTCTACCTAGGTAATTTATTTTTATCTGTTAGGAAGAGAAGAGGGGCTCTCCCAGCAAACTCGGTTTATCACTCATTTCTGTTTACTGAGAAGGTGGAGGACACAGCTGCCTAATTGACATAATAACACCCATTTACATCAATTATAAATTATGTAGTTTATAGCTGTAGATACTCTCATTGCATGTAAACATTAAAGCCTAGGTAATTAACTATGCAAGGTATGCAAAAGGCTAAATCGAAGCTTTGCAATTATTTGAAAAAAAGTTGATGCCTATTAAGTTGTTTGATTCTGAGCATCTGCCGAAGTGTTAATGCATTTCAAATACTTCTGTATGGTACTGCCAAGAAAGACCCTTTCCTGAAATTAAAGTGGGATAGTGTATTTAAACCACAAATGTATTTTTTCTGCAAGCAATTTCTTTCTTTCTCTCTTTAACAAAACAAAAAAGGCTTCTAAAGCAGGCTTCTGTTGGGCAATGCCTCCAAATAAAATATAAGAAGATAAAAATTTGGAGAGTAGAAATGATGTTTTCAGTACTTTATTCAAAAGAGGAAGCTTTAAGGGAGCTACACATCTTCCAGTTCTGGATGAGGGGTTCAGAGGGAGACCCTTGCCAGTGGTCATTGGAAGTTGTTTGAATCAGGAGCTGTATAGGCCTTCAGAGCATCAGCTCTTGGTTTCACTTCATTTGGTAGTGCACAGACACTGGCTAGAGAAATGGTGAAAATAGCCCAAGGGAGGAAAGAGGGTGTAGCAGGTAGGTACCTAACGTTTAAGCGTCTGAAGTCTCCGCAAGTAGTGTTGCAAAGTTAGACAACAGCTGAATAAAAGATTAAAGGTTCAATAATCCTCTGTTGTTAAATATCAAAACCAATCTCTTGTTCAAAACAAGCTCATGTCTATAGGTCTTGGTAGCTCATGACCTGAACTGATGCTCCACTCTTAAAAAAAGCTGTGTCAAGAGATGGTGGTGGAGCAATGCATTCTGTGCCTGGTTTGGATCCTTGTAATAGCTGCCATTCTCCAGGATCATCCAGTGTGGCATGTCTCAAGAATCTGTGTGCAAATTTGATTTGGTTAGTACAAATACAAAATTGAGGCTTTGTGTTAGAGCATTAATATTAATCTTATGTATCATAAGTCTACTAATTTGGTTATATCTGGAATCATGGCTGTTTTGATGCAGATCTATCTCTAACAAATGGAGAATGCTTTTGAAATAGAGGAGATACTGGATGACAATTCTGATGAGTAACATGACTTTCTAAGCATTTAAAGGACTTTTAAGGAACACGAGTAAAACTACTTCACATCAGAGCTAGCATACACCCATAAATAAGGTACCAAGCATCAGGAAGATCAAAAGAGAATTTAGTTTGTATTTATAGACTGAAATGGGAATGGCAATGAAGAGAAGGGGAAAAAAAAAGGCTCCCCAAAAGTGTAGGAATAAGGAAAATAAAAGCATGTAGTTCGCTAAAACCATCTGGTGCAAAACAGTATGAACAGTTTAAAAACATTAACTGTGTCATTCCTCTGCTTCTTGAAATCTTGAAGTACCTTGGTAGCATTTGATTTATGTGTTAAGAGGGAAGTGCCACATCCTACTTTGTAGTATTCTTGTAACACTTTTGTTAAATTTTATAATCATGTTAAACATAATGTGATATGAACAGAAGCTAGATTTCAATTCTTCTGGCACTTAAGTCATAAAGGGCTGGATACTGTCCCATAAAATAATAATATAGAAAAAAATCCGTACCATAGGAGACTTAGAGTCATGCTTCAGTGGAAAGGGGAAAGAGATGTTTTGTTAATAAATGTGTAGGAGGGACGAAGATCCCAAATTGCATTGCTTGCTCACCAAAAGCTCCCCTGCTGCAGGAAGGCCACTGACCCCAAACCTCCAAGAGCTTTTCCTCTTTTCATTCCCTCTGTGCCAACCCGGAGCGTAGGAAACTGGGATTATGTCCCTGCTCTCGAGTGAGGCAGACCAGGTGGGATGCTTGCATGTTCATCACCTTGTCATCTCATTCTCCTGTTTTAAGCGCTCTGATTCTCCGTCCTCTTTTTGGCCTACTATAACAAGAGACTTTTTTTGATTCTTCATGCTATGGAGAAGAAACACAAATTGCTAAAAGTCTTTCTTGGGAAGTAGCATTGTTATTATGGTCAAATTCTTTGGGTCTAGGGAACAAAATGGTCTGATTCACTCCTAAATTCTAAGCACAGGTATGTGATTGCTTTATTAAAAAACAAAACAAAACAAAAACCAAAACACATTCAACCCAAAATAAAGCAAGCAAATGTTGGCCCTGATTATCTTTTTCTGATGGCATTTCTGGGGACGCACCCTTTGTATTGTCTGCATAAAACAATACAATCCCAAAATCCAAACGTGTGTATTTGTGTGCACAGAGTAACATACATTATTAGACATTGTGGCTCGCAACAGAGCTCTAACATGGTAAAGGACACATGAAAATGGTCTGTCAGTTAAACTGGTTGTAATGGAAATGCCAAGGGTAAAGCCGAGATGTACTTAGTGCATGTTTAATGCTAGGCATGTTTAGTCAGTTCGTTTGTTTAATATTAGTCCATTCATTTATATGGTGAAGTATTCTTGCCCCAGGTCATTGCTGAATCCCAGATATTCCTGCAAAAAGAGCACAGCTTGAAAAATTGTTTTGTGCACAAGAAAGGGTAGGGACCCAAAAAGAGCTAATACAGAGCGTGCAGTAGTAACACAAATGCTAAGCATTAAAATCATTGGTTGAATTGAAAGAAATAAATATATTTTTCTGGAATGGGCTGGGCAGTACCATTTAGTTCTTAGTAAGATGCAAATGTACTTGTTTCAGATTATCGTTTGTGTTGGCACACCGTGATGCCTGTGGGTAAATGACCCCCCCCAAATATTTGCATACTTAATAGCTATTTTCCTACAATGCACGCTAATAATTATTGTACCCTATTACCTGCTCTTTGTTAATGTAAAATTAACAATCCGTTATTGCACAATAAGTTTTATAAAACATTTACAGATAGAGATCATGTTTAATTAAAATTAACTTGCCTACGAAAGCCAAATGCACTTATGATTCACAATGACCTTTTATTACCTGCAGTCCCTTGTTTTGGCTGGATGATTGACAGCTTGCTGTTTGGCTACCATGTTGTATTTCAGCTGACAAGACTTTTCATTTTAACTCAATTTGCCTGCCTATCACAAGCTGGTGGCAGGCCAGGCTCAAGTCACCCAGCTTTGCCTCAGCAGCTTGCTCTATTTCTCATTAGTACGCATTTATTCAGTGGAAATTGGAAGACAAATGCTTGAAGGCATGTGAACTAAGTATAGCAAATTAGGGTTTAAAGACTGAATATTTATAAGTATATTGAAACAGTTTTTTAAAAAAAAAGTCTAGAATGAATTGGAAGCTGAGTGCTAGCTTTAGTATAAGAGAAATGAAGAGAGAAGTGGGAGGATTCTAAGAATAACAATACTATGAGAGATATCTCTCTCTTCCCCCCTCCTTCTCTCTCTCTAGAAAATATGTAAAATCTCTCTGACAACACCTTATCAAACAACAGCCTGGCTTCTTTATGTAGCGCTTGCACAGTGAAGTTTAGCATCTCGTGTGTGTAAGAAGGGGGGAAAAAATGAGGGTCATGTTCATTTGCTGCTTGGTTATCCCTTGGTATGCTTTAAATTGCCTTGTTTGTTCGGCACAAGCACAGAAACAGATGTTGCTCTACCGTGCTGGATAATTTACTGTACCTCACGGTGCAGAATGGAAGGCCTCCCAAGCTACCCAGCTGGTCTGTCAGCGGCGATGGCTGGTGTCTGCTGAACTATGACAACTGCAAGTAAAGGCTGCAGTTTTATTGTGCAGTTGTCATTCCTCTCAATGTATAGCTCTGGCATTTGTGGAAAGCTGACTGTCTATTTTTTTAATGTGAGCCTGCAAAGCCATATAAGCTCCATTCTCCTTTGTTGATCATAATGTGACTCATTACTTTTGTCATCTAATGATTATCGGCATGATCGCTCAGAGCGAGAGCCAAGCTCGCCTTCCACACATAACTGGTACTGGAAGGTAAAACAGATTTGTCATTTACGATCTGACCGCTAAGCCACACTTTGTGCTCCATTATTGTGATTAACTTCTGCATAAGATACGCTGCCCAATTGTCATTTGAGATCCGGCAGCAGGCAGGGACTGCTGCGCTTTCTGGGAGGATGTCCACCGATAGGATGTGACCGCATTGCTTGGGTGGTTAAACGTAAACCTGCTATTTTGCCACGGCACTTTAATAATTATTTCTCTATTTTTTTTTTCCCCTCCTTCCCTCTTCCTCATTTGATTTCTGCTGTCTCTACGTATGTCACCACCATTTCCAAATGGTGGACTGGTACGAAGCTAACAGCTTCATTTTCCGCAGGTTGAAGGCAGTCTGGAGCGGAGGCTGGACCCTTCCTTTGTACCGCGTAAAGTTTTGTTGCCAGAGCACTGCCAGTTGAAATCTATCGTGTCAGGTGCCTTGTGGCTATCTGCAGTAGAGGCCATCTTCTGGAACCAGGGTTCTTTTCTGGCTTCGTCACCAACAAGCCGATTTGACTCTGCCTGATTATAGTAACGAAGGCAGTCCAAAAGAATATGCACAGACTCACTGTACGTCACATTGAATCACGGCGCTGGCCACACAAAGCTGACCGCAGCCTCATTTCTTTAGACAAATGCATGCTTAAGGAAAAACCTCCTGCAAGAAAGCATCCAGGGCCACTTTATTTGCTATGCATGCTGCACCAGATTTAATTTTTAGTGAAAGAACATTTGTTATTATTTTTTTCAGAGGCATCTACACTGGGTAGATACTGTCTCTAATAAGCTAACCTTTTGGGTGTAGCAATTGGTGAATACTTAGAGAAAGCTTATTTGATATCACAAAACATAAATGCAGACACAAATGGATTATTACATGCAAATGAAACCCTATTTTAGGCTATTTTTCACACTAATGATTAGAAGGAATCAAGTCACATGTAACAGTGCCCATACACGCTGGTGGAAAAATAGTCAGTTTTGATTACAAAGTGAGAGATGCAGCCCTAGACAGGAGCTACATGCTGATATACATGCTATCAGAATGATTTATGCAAATTATGCATATTATTCCCAAAGGAATTCCTCCTCAAACTGCCAGGATAAATTGCCGGAAATTAGCCATAAAATCTGTCGTGCTAGGAGCAAAAGGTGAAGGCCACTGGGAAAGCAAGGACATTCAGCTTCTGGAGCCTTCCAGGATGTGATTGTGGAGACAGAAATCTTGCTTTCGTCAAACCTGAAAGGACTATGTTTTGTTTCCTCTAAGCCAATTAGAAGTGTCTTTCTCTCTTAAAATTACCAGGCAAATAATGAATTGCTTTCATTCACTCTGACCACAACAGACACTATCATTTGGCAGCATAGTGCACTGAAAAGAAAATACATTTAAAAATTCTCAGAATGACTACAGAATTAACAAGCAGAATGATTTCTAATGTATAGTCCTGCCATTACATCCAACAGCTTTCAAAAGGCAAGCTAAACAGCTCCATGGATGCTCTCGATGGTATTTGTTTGCAACTACCAAAATATCTGTAAATGAATAAAGCATTCATGTCTTTTGATTGCGTTGTTTTCAACGCGATGCCTGAATAATGACTTTCCACCCAAAACTTGGTGCTGCTTACAGCCGACAGGATTTCTCATCACCATCAGTGAGAATCACATCGGGAGGTTCAGCATTCTGACTGCCCCACCCCAACCCTGCAGGGTTGTTTATTGCCTCCTCCTGGTCTCTGCTTTATGTTTGGTTTTGTTTGTGCGGTTTTTTTCCTTTTCTTTTCCTTTAGCCTGCCCTGCTAAACTCCTGGAGAATCAGCAGCTGTAGCCATGTATAACTTCCAGTCATCTCCCATATTTCTGATGCCTCCCCCCCTCCCCCGTTTTGTTTAATCGCAGAGAGTGCCTTAAACGAGAGTTTAAGAATGTGCTCGTCCTCCATGAACATCCGCATCAGCCAAGAGGATTTTGTTCTCAAGCTTGAAGGGAATCAAGAAGTCGTTTTGAGGAAAGGAGACTGGATAGCCCTTTACCCGCAGATTTTGCACATGGACCCTGAGGTCTATGAAGATCCTAAGGTAAACATTCAGCTGGTGCTACTCTTCCTACTCCAGGCACATCGAAGCAGCCAAGCCTTTTGTGATCTGCGGGTTGTTTTGGTTTTGGTTTTTTTTTTTTACTGCTGTTCCTTCTTGTGGAACAAATCTTCCTAGTTTCAGATGTATTTTCTAGGGCCCTGCAGGTCAAAGGATTCATGGCCTGAAGAGAGAAATATGGTGATGAGAGTGACTGCGACTGCTTTCAAAGGAATTGACAATTGCACATTGACTACCATAAACTTTAGGCTAAATGTGGGCTTTGTTTGGCAGGGGATCATTTGATACCCAAAGAGGGCTGAATAATAGAAGGTGGTTTAAATAGCAAATAATGTGGGCCATTTAGCTAAGTGCCCGCAAAGCATCATTGACTCTCTGAAGCCCTATAATAGCAGTGTCTTACTTGAGCCTTATGCTTTTTCACCTCCCTTCATAGGGATTCACCCCTTCTTGATCAATTAGAGTGTTGTGAACTTGAGACTGTAAAGCTGTTGCTCTGCAGTGAAGCTCGGAGGGTAATTGTGTCATCTCCTTGTATTTTTCTCTGACGCTCAAGTTAATGAATACCAAAGACTCGAAATTAATCCACCCTGCCTCAGCCATAATACAGCTTCAGAAGTTCACCACCTGCATGCAAATTGAATAGTCCTCCTCTCGGCTAGGTTCCTCCCCAGACTGCTGTCCCCAGCTCAGGGTGCCACAGAGGAAGAGCAAGAAAGAGCAAGGGTGCATGGTGAGGCTGTTAAATGGCTCGTCTACTTGAAAGGCAAGAGCTTTTTACCTCATCCATTCCTCACCCCTATTTTCCTAAGCAAATGGCTGTCTCCCAGCCATGCTGATTTCCATCCTTGGCATTTGAGCCAAAGAAGAAAGGAACTGGATTTTTTTTTACATGTTTATAGAAAGCCCGTGTTAGAGACATTGCTCCCTGAAGCTCTCCCTTTCAGGAATTTAAAGATGAGAGGTTGCAAAGAAAAGATGATATTCAAGTGTCTCGTTGGTGCAGGACAGCATTTCGTTGTGTAGGAGCTCTGCCAGCCCCAGTGAGAGGAGGTGTGGAGCATGTTGGAGTCAGCAGGAGTAAGGTATAGTCACTGGGATGAACACTGGAGCCATGGGAATGAAAATTACATTCACAGGAGCTCTGCTGGCTGTCCCCACCCAAAAATGAAGATAAAGCCTGCAGAGAAAATCAGGGTTTTAAAAATAATCCATCTATTGGCAAATAGTTGATTAATATTTTTATCCTTAAAAAGGATAGATAACAGCTAACGAATAAGCTCTTTTTTTTTTCATTTTATCCTTAACACTTTATTTTGGAGAACATTATTGATTTGTCAAAGTCCATCTGTTTGTTTAGGTCCTAGACCAAAAGCATCAGTGTGGAAACTGATCTCCTCCCTCATCCAATAATTGCCGGAATATATTACCATATTTCCATTGCTTGAATATATCTGCTTAGTATCAGCTCTGCTCAGCTTTCACAGTACAGCTTTAGTTCATATATTTTATCTTTTTGATAGTGAATGAGCAATCCACACATTGCAGTACATTGATTTCAGCACATGGGCCCTCTCGAAAAGTGGGGAAATCACTGTTCTGTTTGGTTCTTAAAATATGCAGTGTGCTTTCAACAATAACTACTGAGGATCAGATAGAGATGGAGAATGAATTTTTTGAAAGGTGCAGTCTTGAGCTTGTCATGTATTTAGGGAAAACTTTTCCTGGGAAAACAGGCAGCTTGACGAGATAATTTTGTAGCAATGCTTTTTCTCCTGGATACATAAATTTAAGTTCAAGCTATCTTCTGCTTTGGCACCATATTGTGTAAGTGTAAGCATATATTTCTGACCTCTTTCTCCACCCATTAAGGCCTAAATAAATTAGTCAGTTTCCTATAAAGTGTGTAAGTGAACCCCTAAATTCTAACTCAGCTAGTTATAGAGCTCAGTAAATGAACTCTGAAAAATCCATAGAGTAAATATCAGGAAATCCTGCAGGAAACCCTCTATGGTGACTTCCCAAACAAAGCTAAATACAGTTTGTGACAGAAAGGGACTTACATCAGTTGCAGGAGATTGCTCAGTTTTCATAATACTTGTAGCAGCCCATCCACACAGAACTCCATTGCCTGTTTTTGCTCAGTATCTTGACCTTTTCCTTTCTGTCAGCCACCATGTCTCTTTCAGGAGACCTTGCACATGGCTGAAAGCTCCTTCATTTTTAAAAATTAGTCTTTATTTAGCCAGTAAACTAGCTTTTAAGGAAACGCTACTCAACCCAAGGGGCTTCAGCAGCACAAGCCTGAGTTTGATGTCACTGTCATTGGCTACATTCCTGTCTCACACTTGTTTTCTGTTTTCCCCATTCCTTAGACAGCAATTTATTTTTTGTTAAAAGCAATTACAAGTCTCAGAAAGCTCTTAATATGACAAAGAAAGCATAAGGTTTGACCCAGTGTGTCTGTGTGTTCAATAACACAGTTCTTAATTGCTCCAGACACCAGAAGTGTTCCGTGTGAAAATGTTTGAGCAAAGTGAAGAGCTCTGGGTTGGGTTTTTAAACTATTGCAGTTCATATTTAGTGGTGCTTTTTTAGACCAGCAGGATTTAGAATTCAGGAAATAAATCTTGTGGTATTCTGGGCTTTCATTTGTTACTGTGCTGCTTCAAATGAAGCAATAACTTCCTGGCAGAAAAAAATAAAGGCATGCTTCCTTTTGGCTGGGGTGTTCAAAGAGACTGAAAAGAATTACTTGCCAGTGGTAGCAGACATAGAATCACTTTTATATTTGTGGAAAATCCAGGCCTCTGCCATTTAGTGAAACAAGCTCCTGTTCTTCAGCACCCAAGGTTATATCCCCTTGAGTGCACCTAGTACTTGTTCTCTTTCTCACTGACCACCTCCCCTGACACTTGCTTCTAACAGCAAGACCTAGAGTGCATGATTTTCAGAGCCTTTAATCTAATGGGTAGATCACTATCAGTGTATTTTTAATGATGGTGTGGGGTTTTTTAATCAGTTGAGGTCGGTTTCTGTCTGACTGACTTGTTCCCAGCCAGCTCCAAATGGCTGCTGCTATAGCAGATGTATGCAAAGCAGGACAAATGCTAATGAGTGACCATAAGCAAGAAGTGCTTGTCATTTTTATTCAAAGCATGCAGGAGGGTTTTGTAAGTGGTTAATTTGCCATTGACTGAGTGAGGGTGCCAGATCTCCTTCATTCAAAAACATGAATTATCTCTAAACAGGGATCCTGCTACTCAAAAATAGTTAGAAATATGTTCAATTTATGGAATGTAGGTTACAAGTGTGACCTCAAGCTTTACTTGAAAGCACCCTCTTTATAATGGTCAGTCACTGGCAGTTGGCCAGTGGCAGTCACTGTGGCTTTGCTCACAGCTTCTAGAGAAATATATTTGAAGGTAAGATGTGGCAAATTAAGCAGCAACCATCTCCAGCTGAAAGGAAAATTGACTGCAAAGCACTGGAGTTTTCGAATAATCTGCACCATTCGGTGCAAAAGAAGGATGGATTTTGCTCTAGCTTGCAAGAGCAAAATCGGTGCAATGCATTAATTTATTCGTAGGCATTTGCAGAATTGGCAGATTATCCTTATTCATGATGTATGTACCACACTGAGTGCATATGATGCTTTACAAGAAAATTGTCCTTCCACTAAGGTTCATTGTCCCTGCTACAAAGCAGTCAAAATCTAATTACATTCAGTATAGACCAGACACTCAGTGGATGAGATGTGGAAGTTGAAGGAGCTTGATGTAAAAGGACTAAACTAAGTAAGTGGATTTAAAGAGTGTTCTTTGCAGGGAAGATAATGTGAGTTAATGAAACTTGAGGGAACCAACTAAAGAGAAGAAGCTGTCAGCTCCTTGTCTTCCTCTTTATCTTATTTTCTGGGTTTCAGGCGCGTTACCATCGTGCAAAGAAAGCAGCTCATGTAACTGCCTTGTTAGATATCACGCTGTCTCTCTCTTTCTCTTTCATTTTCAGGAGTATAAGTTCGATCGATACATAGAGAATGGCAAGAAGAAAACCACATTCTACAAGGCAGGAAGAAAACTGAAGTATTTCCTAATGCCCTTTGGCTCTGGGATCAGCATGTGTCCAGGGAGGTTCCTCGCAATGAATGAGATGAAGATGTTTCTTTTCATACTATTGTCTCATTTTGATGTAGAACTAGCAGAAAACAAATCTGTCAGACTTGATAACAGTCGCATGGGCCTTGGTATCCTCCTGCCAGACGTTGATATTGCCTTTCGTTACAAGCTAAGGTCCTTAAGAAATTGAGCAGCTGCCTATATGCCTTCCACTAATCTCCATGTTTGCTCTGTTTCATCACTCGGCTTTATATTTTTGGAAACATTTGCTTTTCCCTCTCTGCTTTTACCTCTTTCCTCTGTGTTTCTAAGGAGAAAAGCCATTGGGCTGGAGGTAGGGATCAGATGCAGGGATGTGCAACCTCAATTTGTCCTGCCTGAGTTATGAGAAGTGAGGTGACATGACAAGAGTCTGGCGAAGTGAATAGCCCAGCATCTCTACACGGTGCATCCCCATACTCTTGGCCATGAGATGAGCAGGATTTAGAGGGAGGATGAATCCAGGCCACTTATGTGGGAAATGGGCTCAGCAGCCCTCTGTCACAAGGTTAGATTGGGAGGTCCCATATACCCATCACCTAGAGGAATATCAGCATCTGTTCATAGAAGCATAATAACGAGAAAGGGGGAGCTTATTTCTATAGGATGAAAGAATTTCTAGTGATTATTATCCTAACTATATATTTACTTTATTTCTTTCATGGTCTTGAGAGTCTTAGCCCGTTATTTGGGAGAGGTGATGGAAGTTGTGTGGGGTGGTGGAGGATGATTTGCAAGAGTGTCTTACTGACAACACATTTCTAACTTCAGGTTTATGTACTGAGGGTGAATGCTTTGCTTTCTTGCTCCTTTTTTTTTTTGTTTTGTGAAGTGCAAAAAAATTCAAATATGTGATTTCTTTCCTGCAATCATTTAAAGTCAGAAGGGAAGTTCTGCTGATTTTAATAGGCTCTCAGTCAAGCCTAAATTATCTGTTTTGGCTTTTGAGTACTCCCCAAAGAAGCATATTCTTCAGGGAGAAAATATACAAGCCTGTTTGAAATTATTCTATCACCTCGAAAATTAGCTTCTCTTTCTCTCACTGTTTCTTAGTAACATATTTGTGCATTTATTTTGACCATTTCTTATGTTTGTTCATTTCTTCAAAAAGGCAAAAGAGGAAGAGGGTTTCAAGGGCAAGTATAGCATCTAAAACTGCTTTTTAATATTGTTTTACTCTGCCTAAGTTATGCATAGTCAGAGTAGTGTGACCTGTGTTTGGAAACAGAATTGTCCATCTGCAAATTGGAAAATAGGCTCTTCCCTGGGGCCAAAATTTGAGCAAGTGAAACCCTGGGCAGCCGCAGAAGTTTATACTGGCTGCCCAACCTGCTTCACTGGGTGCCCAGCTCTTGTTTGGAAAATTAATTTCCTAGTGCACAAGAACTGAGATTTTAGGCCCTGTCTCTCTTCCCAGCCGTCACTTCAGAGACTGATGAGGATTCCCGTGGCTGTCCAGTCTCAATTTGCCAAGATGATAATTGTGGTGGGAGAATAGCCACGTCTGTGGGCCTTGCCTTGTGTTCCTAAAAAAACATCTCTCTTTGGGATGTGCCAGAGTAAGTCTTTCAAAATCAGAAATTCTACTTATCTGTAGAGCAGTTGAGGGCCTGTGGATGAAAACTACTACCTACATACTAAGAATTATTTATTCAGTTCAGGTATTTGTGTAAAGCACATACCCTAAATAAGCATCAGCATCAGTAGGAAGGCTTTCAGAGATTGGCACAGCCACATTCCAAATCCTCCAAGAAGAAAATCGTGGTTTTGCAAGATATATTGGATGAACATTTTCTCTTCATATATAGTATTGATAATGTATACAAATTTGGAGTACACTTATGTTAAATGGGCTTTGCAGTTGATTAAATGCTTTAACTTTACTTCAACATTTAATCAACAGCAAAAGCTAATTATTGCTTTGTGCCACAGAATAAAATTGTTTTTTATGGAGACATTCTTGTAGTCAGGTTACTTACTCCTGTAGTTACTCTGTAGAAGCTGTTCTGTACTCAGCTGTAGCTGACAATCCAGTTTGGACATTAGAGCCTGGTTTATTGAGAGAGGGAATGTTGATATCATTACACTGTTGACTGTATTCCATTATTGCTTAAATGTAAGCTGTAAAATGTCTCATACCACAATTATGATGAATCCTTCTTTGGCATTCAACTTTAAAACAAACCTGAAGCAACTGCAAAAATAACAGTGGGTATTTGTTTTAAACAGAAGCCTCTTTTTTATAATTTTATTCTATTTTTAGGATTTTGAATTAGAGTATCACTGACTGCTGCATAATTTGATAGGGCATAATAGGACTGTGCCAAAAGTACATGCAAATCATTAGTAGTTTCAGATTAATTGCTGATCAGTTTGTATAGTATCTATTCTGAAATTAAAAGAAGAACTAGATTGTCTCCAAAGTAGCAAATTAAATCTGTAGGGTATGCTCCATTAAAAAAAAAAAAAAAAAGAGAAAAAGGTCAGAATCTTTCCCAGGAGTTGCAGGAAACCTCTATGAAGGCACTTGGAGGCCTTGCATCAGAGTTAGAGAGCACCATGCAAGAGGCCAGCATTCTGCTGGGATAAAAGTTGCTTGCTCTTTTTACTCAGGAACCAAAATAATCAAATGCAAAGCAGGGTCTGCCCAGCCTGGCCTGGAATTGTGTCCCTGGTAACCCAGAGTACTGGTGGGTGAGTTTTGCTGGTATGCAATGCATCACTACCTTGGCATACCTCAGCTGCAGAGGAAGTAAACCTCATGCCCGTGTAAAGTCATGAGAGCTGGAGCAGGACAGAGGAGAGGGTAAGTTCTTCTGGTCCGTGTATTCAGCAACTGAGGAGGTGACATACTGAGAGCCAGCAGCTGGTCTGACCAGGAGTGACTCAGTCTCCTGGAGCAGGATTGAAAGGCCCATGGTGTTGGTATTCCTGGTCAATAAGCTGAGACAGCACAACAGGGTAAGGGTGCAGCATCCCCAAAAGTGCCAGCTGGAGCCAAGCTGGCTGTGGAGTGCTGTGCCAAGAAGAGTACATTTCATTACATAGGGCACAACACTGTTTTTGCTGATCTCCTCTGCTGCAGAACCCAGGAGTGTGCAGCTCTGAGTGTCTGTCCCTGGAGCACAAAGAGGCCAAATCATCTGAGCAGAAACAGTAGTGCTGTTTGCAAGCGTTCAGGTGCTGGTGGGGCTGCAGGGCAGGGCGTGGAGGGCAGGGAGCAGTCAGACCTGTGCTTCCCTCTCCCACCTCCACTTCAGCAGGGGGGTCTGCCCTGCCAGCCCAGCAGGGTCTGCTGGGGGCATCCACAGGCCTGGCAGGTGCAGGGTCAGGCAGGAGGAGTACATAGGTACCCCTGAATTTCTCTGCTGTTCCTCGATGAAATGGTGCACTCACCCGTCAGTTTGAGATGTGACTTGGCTGGTCACTACCAGCCTCTGACTGTAAGTTGTTGATGTCTGTGGCTGTATCAATAGCATCTTCTGCTATTAAAAAAAATATATAAGCACCTTTTTTCTCATAAAAAATAGGTTTAAGTCAATATGGCCCTTTATAGCACCCAAGAAGAAAGTTAATTCATCATGAACTAATGTGAATGCTAAAATGTAATTTTTTGAATTACTATTCTTATTTTAATTTACAGACTGTATGTTCTGCATTTTCGTGCTGACACTTAGTACTGCTAGATGGTATTGTAAACTTCTTAAAATGTTCCATTGTTTAGGAAACCATCTAGTATATGTGTACCTGTTTGCAAATTAGATTTTCGTATCTTTGTCAATATGTCCTAATGTAATAATATAAAACTGTGTAAGAGTTGTTCTTTAGTTTGTGCTTTGAAGCCAGCTGCATGTCACTACTTCTGGCACTGCTATTTTTAGGTATGATTACTGGTCTGTGAATTTCTCTTGTAAAATTATACATGATCTTTTATTTTGTCATTATTGAACTTTCTGTCATTCAAGAGATTGTGAAGTGCTCTTATTTGTGCAAACTGACAATTTGTATATAAATGAACAACAGCTAGGTTCTACTTTAACAGTTAATATCCATTGTTCAGGCTCCTAGATCAACTAAGGTACTTCTGAGCAAGAAAATTAAAATTTCATTATTTTAGTAATCTAACATCTTAAGGGAATTTTGTATTTCAAGGACACAATAAAAATGAATATATCTATTTTAATATTGAATGATTGTCCATGGTATTTTTTCCAGCTTATGTTTATATTTTTCTCACAGATTCGTAACTATTGCTTTAATTTTTTAATTATTATTTCAACATACTGTATTTTTCTGTTACTTGATCTTGACAAATATTTCTGTAATGAAAAAAAAGCCTTTAATTCAGCAGTGGAATGCAGAAACTCCTCTAAATATTGGAAATGGTCATGTCTTTTTTACCACACACCCCCCGTGCCACCATGAAACATAAGCAGTTCTCATCAGATGAGGTAAAAAAAGTGATACTTCTGACATTCTTAGGACATTATTCAAAACTAGTATAAAGATCTGCAGTCTACTCGTAATTCCTAAGTACAATTCCTAAGCTTTTGCTTTTGCAAACCTCCATGTAGTACAGGATGTACTACCTAGTGTAAAATATTCTGTCTTCACAGATCATTCATTTTAAAGGGGGATATGAATGAAATTGTTACGATACACAGCACTGCACCAGCAAAGCACAACTTGGCTTTTCTAGGTATCACTGTAGCTTCTGAGTTCCACAAGCAGGTATTTAATATGAAGGTTGTACCCTAAAGGCATCGATGTTTCTCCACTCCTTCATGCAGAAATGCTTCTCAGGTATGTCTGCGAGGGTTATTGAAGATACTTTCTAGAGACAAGAGACCTGCAGCGTTTTCTGGGTTTGATAAATATGTGTGTAGCTGTGCAATTGTTTTAACTCCAGGCTATGTTAGAGGTTAGTGAAACTTATAATTTAAAAAGTGGCATTGTTTGAGATTTCTTGAAGGACACATTTCTGAGTGAACTTTCCATAATGGTCTGAAAGATAGCTTGAAAGGAAGGAATTAGTAAGACCCCCTAACACTGTATTTTATCTAGTATTTGATTTGATACTAGGTACTGTCTTGATGTTACTTGTATAGCACTGTATTTTAAAACTGTTCAAGGTTTATGCATCAATTTATGCATATACTTAACTCATATGAATCGAGGTATTCTAACTGCCAGACCATAGAAAGTGTTTTCCTGTCTACTACCTAAACCAGCCTATGTTCTCTGGCTAGTCATGTCCCCATACCCACAACATATCAGAAAAATGATCTCACTACAAAAACAGCCCTTAAAGCTATGCTTATGAAAGTATTGTGATCCTTAAGTTATTGTCTATGCTTACAATTAGTAATAAATATGAGGAAATGGTTGCTGCATATATAAAAGTGTATTTTAAAAAGTAGACAATGTTCCATTTTAAATTGAAAGCAAAGAAACTGTACTAGGATCTTGGTCCTCATATAAACCAGTTCTGTGTTTATTCTATGCATCAGGCTTTCCTGGGATCTCGTGTACTGAGGTTGTACGAGTACATCATTCGTAGTAGTAGAAATGTGCTTGTCTTCAAAACTATTCACACTAAAATAAATAATCAAAAGAAGACTAAGCTTCAGCTGTTCTTACTAGAAGCCTTGCAGGATTCTATCTTCAAAGATTTCTTAAACCGATTTTGACACTAATGTGTTGGTTTATTTTCCTTTTCCTCAAAACCAGCAGCTATGAGTACAGAAAAGTTGAATAAAAGTCTAAGTTTTGGCTACAGGGAGAGTAAAAGTCAGTAAGCAAACACCCTGTGATGACTTTTGACAGCGACTTCTTCCCCATCAGCTCATCTTTCCAACTACCTCTTTCTTCCAAACAGTTTAGTCGCTCGCTACCCTCCTATAGGCAGCAAGTCTTTCCCTGTCTAAATTCCATCTTGTGAGCAAGTGAATCGCCTCTCTTCACAACGTATCTTTCAGTTGCCTTTTAAAAATGAATTCTTTACAGCAGCCTCTTGCAAAACCGGCTTCGCAGGTGGCTGCAGCTGGGAGAAGTGCCGCCTCGCTAAAGCTTTGAACCTGAAAAGCGGATGCGCATTAGTTGAGCTCGTTCCGAAGCACCGGGGGATGCTGCCGCTCCGGGATACCCCCGGCCCGCGGCGGCGGCAGGGACCCGCGCCCTCGCCCGCCCGCTGCCCGCTGCCCGCCGGGCTCCCGGCGCCGGCTTGCGCTGCCTGCGCTCCCACCTTGCCCGGCCCGCGACAAAAATCAGGGGAGAGGAGGATGAGGAAAGACTCCTGCAGCCCCTTCCTAAAAGCATCACGAGCTTCCAGGGATGCTGCAGTGGGACAAGGGGACGGGACCCCCGAGGAGGTTCCTAGGGAAACGGTCTGGGTGTTCGGTGAGTTTGGAGGGCTTCGGCTGGTGTAGAGGAGGTTTACTCTGGAAAGGCGATTGTTTTTCCCTAATCCTCAATTATGAAGATTTAAAAATAGTATTAAAGGGGCAATCTGTTCTGCAACTTCTCGGAAGAAATAATTGTTGATTTAGATAAGCACTGATCCCTTCAGTGTTTGATGAAGACGTTAATTTATGGCTGTCTAGCAGTTTATTGCTGTCATTAGATTTTCAGCTTTGTCTCTCTTCGAAATGTATCTTTATTTTTTTATTTTAATCCGAGACAATTATGTAAGAAAACGGTTATGTTTGATCTAAAATACATAATTTTCCTATAGCATTTCAAATTATTCACAGATCATAGTTCTTATATGTGCATATATGAATTTAAAAATACAGCAGTAAAGTGCTTGAAACAGACCATAAATTTGCTTCCTATTTTATTACACGTCTCTGAATCAGGTTGAGAGGACAAGGGCAACTAGGGGCTTGGGGAAGGATTTAACCCTTCCCGAGGCTGGAGAACCAGCAGAACCAGACCAAATTCCCCTCCGGAGCGCTTCGGGGGCGGGTGTGGGCGGGCTGGGTGACACCGAGCTGATGAGTGACCAAGGGGAAATGGGGCTGGCTGCAGCTCTGTGCTCATTTAGCAGATGTCCCTTCTGCGACGTGGTCGGCTGCTAGGAGCCCCCGAGTGAGGCTGGGGGCCGGGGCAGCTATGCCGGCTCCCGCTCCCGGCAGCGGCTGCCGCCTTCGCCCCTGCCCCGGCGGGATGGCAGCGTAGGAGCGGGCACAACCGGCTTAACCCCTGCGGCGCCTGCCTAAACCATGCGCAACACTTCAGGGAGAACCTGCCCTACCCCCTCCATGGGCTCCGCTAGTGCCGGAGCCTTCCCAGGCGGGAGTCGGCCCCCGAGGGGCGGCAGCGACCCCGCGGAGCGGGCGGGCGGCGGGGGCCGGGGCCGGCGCGGAGCCCAGAGCGACTTCCCCAAACTTTTGTCCCGCTCCGACAAGGCGCTTTTCCGCCGTTTGCTTAAAGCCTCAGGATCCCTCCGGCCTGTGGGCAGGGACGATACGATCACAGTTACAAATGATCCTGGAGAGTGTCGCGGAGTCCCGGCTCGTCTGTTTTACCCCCCAACAGCCTCCCTCCGCCACCACCACCACCAAAAAAAAAAAAAGGTGTTAATTGCTGTAAAGTTTCCGAGCACGTGGATAATTTACTTTGACTGCTGCGGTTTAATTAAAAGCAAACTTATTTATGTTTCTGATGTTTATATTACGCGATTTAATTACGTTTCGAGGCAGCGTCGCACTTTTTTTCCCCCCTTCCACCCTAAATCACATTTTCATTAAAGGTTTTAATAAGAAAACTCACTTGACCACTATTCATTATCTAGTCCCCTCCATGCACACAAGTTCACTTACCCATTCATTTATTCACTTACTCATTCCAGCAGATCCGCTGCAACTGCTGCTAGCAGGGATGTGAACACTCATAATTATTTGTCAAAGTCTGGAAAGTGTATTATCCCTTCTTCTAGTGGTAATTAGTTACCATAGCATCTAATACGTAAATGTGCCCAGAGCACACCATTAACAGTTAAGCGGAGGATTCAATTTAACACATGATTATATCTTTCATAAGTCATTACATTAGGAAAGCCAATGTCACTCATGCTGGGACAATCTCAGGCTCCGAGCCGGGGTAAGGGGCTGGGGAAGGCAGCTGGGCTGGGCGGCGGGGGCAGAGGGAGCTCCGGATGAGGCTGAGGGAGATCCCGGTTCGGTGGGGCAGTTGTAAACAGGGAAGAAGCTCTTTTGAAAGGGTATATGTTCATTTCTGGCTAAGTGGTCTGTCAAGCTTTAAGGGGGGCGGGGGAGCCTCTCTCCTCCCCCCAGCCCGGCACACATTACGCTTGCATTGGCAAGACCTGCTCAGGGACTGGCCCAGTGGCTTTGTGCCGCTTCCCAGGGAGGATGCTCGGTACAGCGCGACAGGAGAGTGGGGCCAGGAGTGATAGCACCTCTACCCGGCACGGACCCCTCGCCCCCCTACGAAGCAATCGAAGAGGAAGCAAGAGAGCCCAAAGTCGGGCGGCAGCGGCAGCCAGGGGTGACAGAGATTTTCATTCCGCTGTCCCGTCGCTCCGAAGCAGAGGCAGGCGAGAGAGCGGTGAACGGAGAAACCGCTCCATGTGCCATAGACGGCAGCGGCCGCCCTCGCTCCCCAGAGCCGGCAGGGAGCATTCCACGCCCGGCCCGCACACTTCGGACCGTGCCCAGGGGAGCAGGGTAGCAGGGCGTGGGCCTCTCCCAGCCCCTTGCCTTCCCCCACCTTAGGTCCCGGCCGCTCCAGGAGCTTGCTGGGACCTGGCTTGTCTTCCCTCACCCCACGGCCGGGTGAAGCCGAGCAGCTCCCGCGCCTTCCAAGGGAACCTCTCCGGGAAGGAAGCCCGCTCGGTAGCCAGAGACATTAAGCGGTAAATATTGCAGCAAATATGTCCTGCGATGTTATATGCACGAACACACACTCACACGGACACACACGCGCACACACACAGGCACGCACCACGCCAAGCTGGTGGCGGTGGTTAATTCCTAATCAGAATGATGGACAGCAGAGACAGAACAATACAAACTAATGGCTGTGTTGCTGATCACTTTACCCCTTGATTAAAGACACCCAATTATGGCGCAGAACAGTGTCGTAATTATGTTCCTTAATCACATCCAGGAGGTTTAATTGCCTTAACGATGTGTTTCATTAAATGAATTTAGGTATTATAGTCGACAGTTTTCATACACAGTTGTTTTCAAATTAACATAATATTAGACATCGTCATGGAAATTGTTTTAATAATCATAATTAGACGCACCCAGCCTTTGTCTAGTAAATGCTGAGAGACGCTTCTCCTTGCGCCTGGGGGCTGATCTGCCCACCCTCTCTGGGCTGCCTTCCCACAGCTCCGTGGCACTTTACAGTTATGTTTCCTGAAAAGTTACAGGTTCTGATTAATCTTTTTTGATGGGAAGTGGAGCAGAAAATATTTATCCCCTTCCCCCGCCTGTGGTGCTGCCGTTGGGAGAGGCGTCTCCGCGGACACCCGGCGCCGGCCCGGGCCGCCCGAGGGGAGGGGGAGCCGTAGGGCCGGGACTCCCGGCCCGGGCTTAGCGCCGGGCAGGCAGCTTGGGGGGGCTGCCTGCTCCCCCTGCCCTCGGGTTTGGGGCAGGGCAGAGGGTCCAAGAGGGGAGGGGCGGCTCCAAAACTCGGGGAGTAGGGAGGAGGAGGGGGGGGCGGTCCTGCAGCGTACCCCGGGGCGCATGCAGCCCCAAGGCTCGGAGCGGGCGTGGAGCCGCGGGACGGGCCGGCAGGGCCCGGCGCTGCCCCACGGCTGCCCCGCAGCGCCGGGGGCCGCCTACCACGGGAGCGGGAGAAACGCAGCGCGGGAGGAACTTCTCGCCTCCCTGCCTGGGACAGCCGGAGCAGGGAGTGGGGTGACGGGCAGGGGTCTGGGACTCACTCAGAGGGAGGCAAAGGAAAGAAAACTACCCACCCCCACCACCCACCTCCTTAAATCTGGGTATATATGCTTAACAAAGCACAGCACAATACAAGCGTTTGTTCAAAATATTTTAATAAAGATTCTTTCCGACATAGATACACATACAAATGATCGTACATTGCTGTCATAATCTGATTGACCTATTTAATATATATCACTCTTTATACATCCGTGACCTGCCAACAGATCCATCATGGCTCCTATTTTGCCATCCAACCTGACAGTCCGAATTTGTATTATCTGCAAGTAGTGGAAAATAGCAGGACTCGTTTTTGAAAAGAAAAAAAAAAAAAGAAAATGAAAAAAATTTCTTGATTTACAAATGGCAGAGAGACAGCCACCCAGCCATGCAAACTCAAACTGAAGGCTCACTTTGGGTAAATAGCTACTTCTTGCTTTTCATCTCTCATTTTTCTTTAAAAAAAAAA
>VZTH01018409.1:190979-217656 GCA_013397815.1 Aleadryas rufinucha | reverse complement strand
CCCGTATTCCCGAAAAGCATCGCCTGGGAAAGAAAAAAAATAAAATTAAAAAACCCCGGAGCAACCCCAGCCGTCGTGCCCACTCCTGCCCACCGCCAAAGTCCATCTCGCTTCCTTGGGAGGCGGGTGGTCCCCAGTCCTCCCTCTCCCAACCCCCCCTCCAACAAACGGAGACCAAACTACGGGGAGGTTCCCCTCCTCCTTCCCTTATCCCTTTTCAAGTAGCAGATTGCTGCTTGAGAGTGGTTATCCTCCGTGTCCCTATAAAAAACATAAAGCCCCATCAGTTACCTTGAAAATGAACGGATCTGGGGATGAGAGAGGGCGGGAAGAGAAAGGGCAAAACCCACCAAACTTTTTTAAATTTATTTTTTACTGTGACTGACCAACTCTTTGCAGGTCCGTGCCCTCCTGCCGCCCTCCAGCGAGCCCGACTCGGCGGGATCACCCCTGCTCTTCTCCCCAACGCCGGGATGCCGCCGCCGGTGTCAGAGCTAGGCGGCCTCAGCCATCCGGTTACCCCGACCCCCTGCTCCTCTCCCGGGGCTTCTCCTCGGAGCCGGGCACACTATCCTCTGCACTCTTCCAAAAGCGGAAGTGGAAACCCGAGGAACGGTCTGAATTTTGTCCCACTACTCCTGTGATGCTTGAGGCGAGCAGCTCGCTCTCGCCTTTCGGTTAGCACTCAGAGTATTTAGTGGCAGGTTTTCATTCTTATGACATCAGTAAAAACAATATTTCCCAACACTTCCAAATCATTCTTATGTGGCAGAATTACTGAAGGCTATGAAATTTTTTGGTTTCTCTGGTTTCATTAAAAACCTTTTAATTGTGTCTCTCGGAGTTGGCCCCAGGTGTTGGACTCTTTTCATTACATTTTGCTCTAATGTGATGAAATTCTAATTCTCTCCTTACCATATGGTTAAATTTCCCCACTGAGAATTAGTTGAAAAAGGAGAAATAATCTATTAATCTCTGTAATAGATTCACAAATGAGGTTTGCCACAGAACCCGTTTTTGAATGGTAATATCAGAACAGTTGGGTGCCTTGTTTCAGGAAAGAAAGGACCAGGCGACAACAGAAAACGTTTGAATTTTCACCTGGAAAGAATGAAAAGAAGCCAAGCTGCAGATTTCAGAGTAATTGACTGAGATTTCATCTAGCGAGGACATGACTACAATACAGACCTTCCTCACCTCGTGTCTCCGGATCAGAGGCGAACATACAAGCCGAGCCCTCCGAAGAGGGAGGGTCTCACCCCCCGCCCCCCAGCCCCATTTGGCTGCTGCGCTTGTCCCTGGTCGCCGTCCAAGCGCACAGTCACCGAGCGCCTCGCTCCCCTCCCCCTTTCCAAGGGATGGATGTCACCGTTAACCTCTATCATTATTAATCCAAAGGCATTTTAGGTTTATTGTTTTTCAATTAGCAACTTCATTTTCCCCGGGATCATAAACAAAGGGCTTTATATTCGCAATAGGGGTTTGGGGTTTTTTTATTATTATTATTTAATCTGTTTAATATCCAGCTTGTAAAACTCGTGTGGTCACTTAAGGATGACGGATACTGTTATTATAATTTGATGGCTAGTGGGAACGTTTCATTCCCCTCATCTTATTTCTTCCGAAGACAGAGGGCTCCGGCTTGATCTCTCCCGCTGATCTGTGGGTTCACTAGCACTATCTCCCTTGTTTTTTCTGCAACTTCGGGGACGACGTACACTGCCTCTCCGCAGGCGGCGGGGCCCCTTGCCCCGGGGCTGCGGCCCCCGCGGTTGCCCCGAGAGGCGAGGGATGCTGCCGGGCCTCGCCGTCGGGGCAGGGGAACGGGGGCACCGCGGTGACTTCCGCGGCAGCCGCCTTTGCTCCTGGGCTGCGCTCGCTCAAATTTGCCCTCTGCGTCTGAAATCTCCCTCTCCGTCTAAGCTTTTTCTGCTCTTCCCTGTCCACCGGTCAGTCTGCATGATCTGCCCCTGGATCTGTTCGTATGCTTGCACCTGCTTCAGCCCGTCTTTTCAACCACCTCTCTTTTCTTTTTATTTCTCTTCTTTCTTTCCTTCCCCTTTCTTTCTGGGTCTGTCTCCTGTTCTTGAGACATGAATGTATCCCTTCATCTTGCCGATGCGCTCATCTGTGACCTGTCGTGCTCTAAAGATGTCAACTTTCTTACAAACTTTACCTTGTGGGACGTGTGGGAGGGAGTTGGGAGAGCAAAGTGGAGGAGACCAAAAGAGAGCCCCTCGCCTTCCCTGGACCCTCCTGTTGTGATCTACCCCTCCCCACCTCACGAAGAAGTGCCTGTTTAATAGTCTATGGGAACTTTAGTTTGGAAGCAAGCAGAAGAATTTATAGAAGCTTTAAATGCGGCGCTTATAAAAATACCGAGGAATGGTCTTTGAGGTTTATGCACTCGTAAACTTTTGCTGATTGCTTCTGGGAAGTTGTCAGGCATTTAACACTGCGTTTATCTTACAGCGCAATGAAAACACATCTGCCCAGCGTCTCGTTACCTGGTTTAATTGTACCGCAGCCCTCTGCCACCAGCTCCTCCACACTTGGGTCATTATTTCGGGAAATGAGCAGCCCGGAGCCGAGCTGCAGGAGGGCTGCGCCGGCCTCCCTGCAGCATCCCCCAGGCTCGGCTGTGAGCGGCCGGGCACGGGCTGTCCCGGGAAGGGCGGAAGGCAGGGGCAGGGGGGCAAGGGCGCTGGAAGGTCCCAGGATACAGATGAGAGCGGACAGCACGGCGATTGCTGATTTTCTGTGGCGTCTTTAGCAAGATCTGCTCGAGAGTTATTTTGTTCCGCTCCCCACCTGTGAGAGAAGTAAAATCCCCTTTTCCCTCTCCCCAGGGTTGAATTTGCAGAAAAGTTTCCGTGATCAAAGACACTTTCCAGATTGTCCCGTCAGACGCCCAAGAGCTGAATGCAGACAGATTTTAGTCAGGTGAAGTTAGCCTCTCCCTGCCTGCTCTGAGCAGAGGTATGGCATGTGCCTGCTGCAGCAGGACGGCCCCGAAGCAAGAGGAGGGCTTGGGATCTTCCACAACTTCCCGGTCCTTATTCCAGTGGCTCAGCCCCACGTCTCTTCTGCCTCCGACACGCCGAACCTCGGGGAGACCAGAGCCGAGCGCCGAGTGCAGTAGGGGCAGCCCCCAGCGCAAGGTCTGCCCGGCTTTTCCAGCGCTAAGTCAAGCTTCAGAGAGCGCTTTCGTTCGCCCTAACTGCAGCTGTGTTGTCTCCTCTGTGAAGAAAACTTTATTTAAGTTCAAGGTGCAGAAAAAAACCAGTAAAAATAAATAAAATTACCCTCCCCACTGCATCCGCTCCCAGTGCAAACATCCTCAGAGGTATCTGTCTGCTCAGAGGCAGCCCCAGGAGGCCGGTGGCCTCCAAGCCTGGGAGCTGTTCCCAGCTGCAGGCAGGGGCCCGGCAGAGCGCCGGAGGCGCCGGGTGGCGGGGAGGAGGCCTGTAGGGGATGAGAAGGGGGCGATGCTCTCAGCCCCCGGGGCTCCCGGCGCAGCATCCCGCTCCCCGGTGCCAGGGGGAGCGGGCAGGGCGGGGGGACGTGGCGGGTGCGTGTGTACAGCCGGCCTTGGGGGACTTTGGTGTGACGAGAGGCTGAAAAACGGAGGTAAGCACTCCCTCCGCTCCTGGTCCTTAGCGCGGGGACAAAAACGGCGTTGGTGAACTTGACCCACAGCGCAGCGGAGTTGAGGCTTCTTGGGGTGAGGAATGCCACCCTGATATCCCGGCCCTGCGCCTCTGGGGCGACCGCTAGAGGTGTAAAGGAAATTCTGGAGGGCTGCAGAGAGATCAAGGGCACCTGATGATTCCCGTGGAGACCCGCCGGGTGTCCGCGGGGTCTCCTTCGGGCGCCGCGGGGCCCTACCGGCCCCGGCCCCAGCCAGGTCGCTGAGCTCCCGATCCAAAATCCACAGCACCATCTCCTGGGCATCGGGAGAAGTGCATGGCCCTCCTCGGAGGCGGCGGAGCTGGTGGCAGTGGTGGAGAGAAGGGATGAAGCCATAGAAAGCTGCATGAAAATGTAAAAAGAAATTACACTGAAACATAAAATACCCCTTCAGCGTGTTTTGGCATGGGGAGATAACTAATTATTCCTTTGGTGTCCGTTCTGAAGCTGTAACCGGTAGGTAGCTGAAACCTGTGCTTGGACAGGAGTCAGGAGGCTCTCAGGAGGTGTTCAATTACATAGACACACTAGGAAATCCATGTACTTGCAACCGATTAAAGATGGAAGAGTCTGATGCTGTCCCAGTTTCAGGGACAACACAGGGTATAGAGGCAGTGACAAACTCACTGAGTCATTACACTGCGGTTTGTGGAGAAAGACTGGAAGATCCTACCNCCTCTTTCTTTCTTTCCCTTCCCCTCTTCCATTTTCTTCTTTTTTGTCCTGTCCCCAGAGGAGCTCCTTTAGGCCCTCCAAGCCATTTCTCTCCTTGTGAACACAGGCCCCGATTCATGTGCACTTCTGCATCGCAATAAATGTCTGGCTGAGTCTCAGCAGGAGCAGGGGCCAGAGCTCTGGCCATGTACAGTTAATATTTACTACCTGTCCAGCTTTCCCTTTCAGTCCCGACCCTATTTTCTTTGTACTGAAAACCTTCCACTGTAAGGAACGTGGCACTGAGGTTATTCTTCCCACCCTTGTTTGACTAGGCTATAGATGTCTATTTTCAGTTAATATTTCATCACCAAACAGTTTCTATAGGCTTTTGCTTTTCCTTCCATGCTGCTTGAACTCCATCCAGTTCACTTTTATTGGTACTGAATGTACTTAAATCTGAAAGCAGTAGTGGAGATGCTATCTCATCAGTATTGTATACTGAGAGAGACATCTATCACTTCCCAGGTACATGACACGATGCCTCTGTGTTAGAAGCCCAAAAATTACATTGGATTTTTTTGGTCACACTGCTATTTAATTTACTGAAGCCCATACATACAAATCTGTATGTTAGTAGGCATGTATATTATACCTACTGTATTCCCTTCAGTCACCACTTTGCAATTATAAGAAGAAAAAAATACTTTTGTGTGCCTTCTTTCCATTCCTTATAAATCCATGCTGTTTATTGGTTGTGGATCCATTTTCCCCTAAGTGGTTAAGATTTTTACCTTTTAATATTTTTTCCACTATATTACTGCAGACTGAAGTTAGGCTTACCAGATGGTAGATGACAGGTTCACTCTTTCTCTCCCTTTTCCCCTGCCATTTTAAAAGATCAGTAACCTGCTCCTCTTTCTTTTCAGACATCTTAGAGCTCACTAATTCTCCAGGAACACTAAAATATTGTCAGTATTTTGGATACATTCATTAGTTAATTCCCTTTCTTCCCCATGCTGCACAGCAGAAGGATATGCTCAGTTTCACATCTTTAGTTTTCTCTCCCGCAACCTTTCCTATGACATTGTCTCAACAGTCCTAACTACAAGGTTGTTTTGCCTAACTGGACTTTCTTCTTCATAAAAATTGCAATTAGTACTTTTGTTAATTTAGAATCATTGCTCCTTTTCCCCCCTTCTTTGTAGAATAACAAATCTCTTTTATTCCTAGCAATTCCCTTCTTCCCTTCATAATTAAAAGATCATTTAGAATCTATACACATCTAAGTAGTTGCTACATTGAAAAATGGAGGCACTATGACTTGCAATGCTCTTACACTCTATAAATAAGGCAATTTTATATGTTTAATAACTTACCATGGGCATAAAATAAAAAAATGTGTTGAAATACAGTTCAGTAAGAGTCAAAATTCATATATTTAACAGTGAAAAATAATTTTGTTCTCAAACTCTTCCTATATTTCAACTATTTCTGAAGTAAAGTGCAAGCTCTTTTCCCATTATATCCCTTTAGTTGCCATGATAAGTAACAAGAAAGAACAAAGAATTTCCTTCCTGGATTACTTTGCTAAATTCATGCTTTAATCTTTTGGTAGATGATGTTTTTCAAACACACTCAGATGTCTGATTGTCAGCTTTATGTCTCAGCAAGTATTCCCAGCAATTCAGGTACAGTAAAGTATCTACCTCTAGCAAGCCTCTGTGTACTATATAACTTTTATAGTCATTATAAAAAGTAATTTATTGGAAAAACTTAAACCTTTTCCAACTCAACTGACTTTTGATTTAAAGGTGTGTGATCCTGGTTATGGTAATCAGGTGTGGTAGGTGCTTTTTTCAGAATTAGGTTTGCTGTTTATGTCACAAAGTTTAGAAGCTCTGAGAGTAACATCCTCTAAAACATAACATGTTCAGAGAAACAGAGATATCAGCTCATGTTTCACTGTTACAGTGCCTGGAATTGCACATAATAGAAAGTAGGAGAACTTTTCCCATTTTTAGATCACATTTTTTTTCTCCTGGGTATTATTTCTCTTTGCCTTCACTGACGTACAATACGTTACTGACTACAGACTAGCTCTGGGGAAACATCTTGTAATAAAAAGGGGGAAGTAACATTGCTTCTTTTTTCTTTCTTTCTTTTTCTTTCTTTCTTTCTCTTTCTTTCTTTCTTTCTTTCTTTCTTTCTTTCTTTCTTTCTCTCTTTTTCTCTCTTTCTCTCTTTTTCTCTTTCTCTCTTTCTCTCTCTCTTTCTCTCTTTCTCTCTTTCTTTGTCTCTTTCATCTTTCTCTTTTCCTCTCTTTCTCATTGGCTGCCTGGCTTTCTGGCTTTCTTTCTGGCTTTCTTTCTGTCTTTCTCTTTCTGTCTTTTTCTTTATTACCCTTTTTTCTTTTGCTTTCTTAGTTTTGTTTGCTTGTTTGCTTGCTTGCTTCATATACCATATGGACTTGCTTCATTTTAAAAGTGACAGGATCCATTAATGACAACAATGATCATGACCAACAGGAATGCTCCTTGTAACAGTGGCTAGCTCTGATTACCACTGTGACAGTCACTCACAATATTTTTGAGCCAGACCCTTGCAACGGGGTTTGAACTTGTTTTTCCATCCAGAGAGGAGAATGCTGCCAGCTATGGTCCCAGCACTTCATTGACTGTGTGGGCAGAAGCCTGCTGGTTTGAGCTAAAGGAGTCTACTTCACTGCATCCTCAAGGAGCAGGGAAGAAAAATCAGGGAAGCATCAGCAGGTGAGGTGTGGACCCTGCTGAGCTCCTGAGAGGTCCAGCTGCTGAATTCTGACGTCTGGGGCAGCCTTGGTGTTGCTCAGTTAGTCCTTTATTCAAACCCAGGCACAGCGCACCTGCTGAAGAGCGGAGCCAGACACCAGGGTGGGGTAAAGACAGAGGCCATACGCTATCCATGGAGAAAAACCCAATACAGTTCAGTTTTGTGAGGAACTTCAGCTTTCAGACTATTTTGCAACACAGACTCAGTTGCCAAGAACAGTCCAGGTACCACTAAGCTTACACACAACTTCCTTTCTGAGGGTAAGGTTGAGTGACCAGAGAATGCTTGAGGGCTGACAAAAGCTTTTATCATCCTTAGTCCTTTCTTAGACTGTCATAGAGACTTACCAATGTTTCCTTTGCAGAGTAATTTGATTATTCTAGGAGAGGACTGCTGGAGGCAAGGAATTCTACGGACCTGCAGGCTGAATCCATCAAGGTGACAGTCAGTTTTGCAAAGGCACGTTTGCATGGAGATCTGAACATATTGCAAACTGATTTACTTCATAATTGTCCCATTTCTCTCACTTGTGGACCGCTTGGACAACAGTTAGATTTATTTGAGTTTAAATGGGCATGAAAACAAGCAGCGAGTCTGGAGGCAAGACTAGGTACATCTGATCTACAAAACATGTAAGATTACTTCTGGGAACTTGTGAGCTGAGGCAGTGTCAGGGAAATGACGTGGAGCCTTTTCACATCCCTGACCCTGTACACACCCACATGTAACATCAGACCATGTTAGCACAGGAAAGAAGCCCATCATCAATGTAGTGGTTGGCTCCCTGCTTCTTGTCAATAACCCTGAATTAAAGAGTGTAGTGAAGAATGACATGCAGTTTTTCTGAGAGGTCAGTTCACTGAGGTCAACCTTATACCAGTCTGATTGGCCATCAGACTTGGAGTGGTGTGAGCTTGAACAGCCAGAGGTTCCCTGAGACACATTTTTGAGATTACCAAATAGGTTGTGGGATATTCCCTGCCTCCCTCTCTTAACTGTGGCCATAGGAAATTTTGCAGGAATTTTCCAGTGTAATAGCAGAAGCTCATGCATGGGATGAATCTGGACCCAAGTGCTCACACATCACAAGACTTGGGCATCAGTTTTGGCAATAAACTCAGAATTATGCCATCAGCATGAGACCAGGCACAGTGAGACGCATGGACCCTGCAACACATTGTTATCATATTCACGCTGTTGATTCTGATTCTCTGATAAAGTTAATTGACTGAGTCAGGGCAAATTTGCTCCACACCTGCTCTGGACAGAGCAAGCTCAACCAGCTCTAATCAATCACTCCCACCAGGAAACTGGCACAAACAGTGCTTGTTCAGCTGGTGCCAGAGGCTGAACTTGATGGCACTAGTACAACCCCATGGTGTAAGACTGTGGGATGGGCAAATGGCCCTGGGGCAACCACATCAGAATCTTACATTAAGCCACTTCATTTTTTACCCTTAAAGTACATTTCCTGAGCCTTTCTAGTAAACTTTGTTAGTCTCAATGTCATTCAGTTAAAGCTCTGGCAGCATTTCCTTCATGTGAAGTGTAACTAATCGCACTTGCGATCTGTCCCTTATGAAATTGGTTCTGGGATGGACCAAGGGTGTCCACGTTCAACATCTTTACTGGGGGACCTTCACCAGGAGACATGGCTCCACTTCACTGTGTGGGTAGGGCATGTGATCCAGGTGCCCAAGAAACTGTGCCTTGCATCTGCTGGATTCATTCATCAAGGGGTTCACCCCAGACAGGGCTTTTCTAGAAATGGCTATTAGACGCACATCACACCTGCCTCATCGTTCATTCACTGAATATTTCTGAGCCTTTTAACCTGCTTTGCCCTGCCCTCCTGTCTGAACACAAAACACTCCATCCAAAATCCATGCCTCTTCGCAAAGAGAATATGTCTCTAAAGGCTCTGGCACAAGCCTGTGGTAGCCCGTGGCTGCCCTGCACAGTGGTTCTCAGTGCATGGAATGAGGAGCAGCTGGACCTAAGCCCTGAGAGGAGCAGAGTTCTGCCAGCTCCCTGCAACATGGTTATGACATGGATCATGGCAGCCTTGGCAAACCCAGGACCCTGAGTCAGGCAGAAAACTGGTTAAGAGCTGAAACTCTTCCCAAGGCAGCTGCAGAAGGTTAAACTCTGTATTTGCAGACAGTAGGTGGCAGGAGAAAGGGAAGTAGACAGCACCAAACCTTACAAATCCTAGGGTTTTGCTTTTGAAGCCCTTAAGTGTGCTACTGACTTTTTGTTAGCAGAGACAGGAGCCTGACTAGGACCCTTCCTTTGGAGACAAGTCAGACCACACAACAAACTGAGCAGAGGAGGGATGTGCATTGAGCTCAAAGATAATTTGACCAGAAGAACAGCAGCAGCAGCAATAGCAGCTGAAAAAATCCTAAAGCCTTAAATGGGCAACTACTTAGCAGGAAGCAAATAGATAGTAAAGTAAAATATATTGTATGGAAAAAACATTTAAACATTTGAATCCTTTCAGTTCTGTTTACAGGTTGTAGCTACAGACCCTCATCCTATACTAAATGTGGGTTTGCTAAATAACTCTCTATGCAGTTTGGGGTCAGGAGCTTCAACCAGGACCAGGAGGCACTCAAGGGGTTGTTGTGATTTGCACTCTGTCTCATGATAACTTGCTTGTGTGCCCAGAAGTCCAACCAGAAATCAAGGAGCACATTTGACATTTTAGACTGGATGCTGACAAACAAACCTGGGCATGCGCAGAAACAATGCTATCAGCCCTCCTGTCCTAGCATCAGCTTTCATGGACACAGTGGTGGTGTGCTTCTCTCTGAGCTGGGCTCTGAAGACTCTCATGCTGGAATTCAGCTGTCCCAGTGAATTTAATTCCTCGAACATCTGGTCTCCATCTGCTACAGGAAAGATGGTGGGCCAGATGGGAAATCCTAGTGGCTGCAGACAGCCTGGGGGGCACCTACTACATCGTTCTCAAAGATGATTTGAAAACGATAGATCACAATACCTAAAGAGCTTTCACATAAAAGGCCTGATATTACTATAAATAAAGTGCCTTTTGGGGTTTTTTTCCATTTGTTCTGTAAGGGAAAGATGTTAATACATGTAAGAAGTAAGAGATATATTCACTAGACGTTCAGCAGGCCAACCATGTTTCTAGGAAAAGGAAAATAAAAGGCAGATAGTGAGCCTGGGCTGTGCACACAGTGTAGTTGTTAGTACACATCCTGCTTCTGCTGTCAACCATTCCAGATGACCACTTCCAAACCAATTTGGGAAGAGACAGGTTTGAGATGTGGGCCCATGTGAAGCTCATGAAGTTCAATAAGGCCAAATGCAAGTTTTTGCACCTGGGTCAGGGCAATCTGGAATATTAGTGCAGGCTGGGCAATGAAGGGATTGATAATCACCCCGTGGAGAAGGACTTGGGGATCCTGGTGGACAGGACTCAAAAAAGAGCACTTGCAACCCAGGAAGTCAGCTATAGCCTGGGCTGCATCACAAAAGGTGAGTCCAGCAGGTTGAAAGTTGAAGAAGATAGATTTTGATGGGACATAAGGAAGAATTTTTGTGAAGAGTGTGATGAGACATTGGAACAGATTTCCCAGAGCTTTTGTGGATGCCTGTGAAAGTGTTTAAGGCCAGGTTCAATGAGCTATCGAGCAATCTGATCTACTGAAAGATGTCCCTGTCTGAGGCAGAGAAGGTTGGACTAGTTGGTCTTCAGAGGTCTCTTCTGACCCAAACTAATCTGTGGTTCTAAGGGTCCTAAAGCAGTTCCTGTCAGTTCATGCCCAAAGGGTAATACGGCCTGCAAACAGATTTGGCTCCCTTCATGCTGGATAGCCATCTCAGACCATCCTGGAAGGCTTTGTGTTTCCAGATGCCAAACTTGTCAGCATGCTGTTTTTTCCTTAGTGTGATGGTGTACACACTGTGTGTGATGCCTATACCAAACCTCTCATTATTATTTTGAGTCTTGCAAACTGGCAGAAGAAACACAAACTAGCAATTACATCTTAGAGGCTTGAGGAGACAGAGGCTAAGTGCTCAGGGCTCTGGGTGAAGCCATTCTGTTGAAGGTGGGTTTGGCCTTAGCAGTGTGGGTATCCACCAGTCTGTGCCACTTTGTCTTGGGGACTGGGAACTCCCACTGCTTTTACTTAGGAGCACAGATATAGCCTAAAAGCTTGAACCTTCATCACTGGCATAATCTCAGCTGACAAGTGAGGGTTGCACAATTTCCTCGAGATGTGAAATGATGAAGGAAACTTTGTTCCACTGAACTGGACAAACCAGACAGTATAGAGGGTCAGCAAATTTAGGGACAAACAGAGACTCAATGTAATTGGTTTCAGTCCTTGGATTTATTTTTTTCACCTTTCTAATCAATGATAATCAGAAACTGACCATGCATCACTTACTGCCATCACTAAGAAGGATCTGGCAGCTTCTACTTTGGGATTATAGAAATTGTTCTTTCAACTCCAAATCAGTGATGCTGCAGTTTGAATACAAACCTGACTGAGGTTCAGTAATTAATAGAAATGCAGTGTAACAAAATCTGGTGTGAGATCATGTTTATGTTATGCTGTCAGAAAAACAGAAATCAATCCAATTTCAAATGGAAGGTGGACAACAGCTGCCAGAACTGCTGCTGGAATGAAACCCTGGAAGAAAAAAGGAAGGGTATTAGCATACAGTATTCAGAACAGCTTATTTACAAAAATTATTGTCAGTTGAAAGAAGGGACCAGAACAGGAAGGATTTTATTTCACAATGTTCACAATATTTAATTCACAATTTCATGGGATTTTATTTCAGCCTGTATTGTGGTTCTTAAGCAGTTACAGAAAAAGATTTATCAAAAATAGAAGAAAAACCCCAGAAGAAATAGTCTTGGAACTGGAACAACCAGGAGAAAAATGAGAGGGATGTTTTAATGGCTGCAAAGAAATTGTGAGTGTTCAAATAGCTAAGGAATTTCTAAAAAACATACAGACTAATTAAAGCAAAAGGACATAAAGACTATCCCCACAGGTGACACAGCTGGTGCAGAGATTTATCCCTTTAGATCAAACTTGACACAGATTATTTGCTGAAGTGTTTGAGAAACCTCCCTGTTCTCACATCTGTGAGACAGCCTTGCTACAGCTAAACAGGAGATTTTGATATTTCAGGTAATTTTTGCTGGTTTGTCTGGAGCAGCAAGCACAGTTTAGAGTCTCAGTCTCAGCTATATGGACATAGCTTTATCAATTTGCAGTAAAATGTAGGTTTAGGTGAGCACCCTTCTTCTTCAGTCCATTTGTTGGAAACTATCACTCAAATAATAAATACCTATTGATAAAAAAGGGCTACAGAGTCATTTTATTACTATGTTTAGTACTTCTTTACAGAATAGTGGCAATGAAACAGGATTAATGCAGCCTTAGATTTTGCTTGCAAGAACAACGCAGAAAAATCTGCTTTAAACTGAGAGAGATTGATACTTGAAAAAATAAAAGAGGGAGATAAGGCAAAACCAGAATGCCCTAGGAGCTGCCACCACTTGATAAAAACAGTCTGTGTATATGTGAGGATATTGGTTGTGTCGTGAGAGGTAGCCTGGTGGTCATAGGAGGTTGTAAATCCAGATGGACACATGCTCTGCCAAGAGGAGAGCAGACAAGAGGCATTAAGTCAATTGTTTTGCACAAGACATTTTCAGGCAATGACCAGCAGGTAGAGTTGACCGAGTCCCAAAATACAGCAGTCAGGAAAAGGCTGTGTCAGGGTAGACCAGAGTTTGAAATGACAAATATGCAACTCTAATTCAGCACTGATTCTGTTAATTAAGTTAATAGTTCATTTGCAAGTATTTGAAGGTCTTTGCTGTGTTAACCACAGGAAAATGATGAAGATAGTGATGGTGTGTGCTGTCTAAGGGAAGGTGTGGGAAGCGTGTTGTAGATGGTGCTGGCACGCACCTTTTGGAAACAACTGTTGGGTTGTGCTCCCGTAGTGCCGTACCGATCCGCTCACGCACAGGCAATGCGTGGAACAGACCTCTGTTGGGCTCCTTGGCTCTTAATGAGTCTAAACAACAGCTGTTCTCTCTTTCTTTGGGCCAAAGTCAAATGCTAAAGCATAAAACATGTGGGTTACAGTGCCATGGAGGGAGAGTGCAATTCATCCTCCTGCAGCTGTGGCAGGCATGTGCACTTGTGTGAGCAGCATTTACATGCTTGGGGAGGGCAGGAGAGTCACAAAGTACAGATTACAGTTAAAAAGTCCAAAGGAACCATTGCAAACATTTAATTGGACCTCCTGTGCAATGCATAAGACTGCAGTGAATTAATTTGTTTAAACTAGATCATGTCTGTGGAAAAGAAAATCCTAATGTTTTGATTTCTCTGTTAATGCAGCATAACCTTAGAGAAATGGCTCCAATGATAGCTGTTCTCACTTTTTAAAACATGTCACTTTTTCCTGGTTTGAACCTGGTTAGTTTCAAATCCTTAGCATTGCACTATTGCACCTCTCTAGGCCAGACTGAAGAACACTTACTAATGTTAACTGAGTTGTCAACTTCCCACTTGTTAAAGTCAAACCCTTCAGTTTATCATCATAAAACACACCTCAGGGACTCTTCTGGTTAGTTGTGAGCCCTTTCTGTATTGTCAGCTGCATTCTTGAGGAGGAGCAGGAGAACTGGACGCTGTGCTCCAGCTGCACTCTTTCAGGCGATCAGTAGCTGCTGAGCTTGAAAACCAGGCACTTCTCCCCTGCTTGATATTCCTTGTTTATGTATCCAAAGATTTCAGTAGACCCCAAATTGCACTTCAAACAGTGTTCAGCTCTCTGGCCATTTTTTCCCTTAATAAAACTGTGCCTCTTTCTTTGTCAAGCTGGCAGAGTTACAATCAGCTCAGTAATTTTTTTTTAAGATGATGTGGGCAGGATATTACCATTGTTTTAGTAATCTTGAACTTTTCCAGTATTTTACACACTATAGAATAGAGTAAGCCTCTTTGTCAACTCTTCTGAAGTTCTTGTACACAAAATGTCTTGCAATGTAACCCTCATCTACCTTTTGTCAGGGAATTCATATTCATTTAAATGCACCTGCTATATCTACAAAGATTTTCATGTGCACTTCAAATATGCTAGAAGTTATATTTAAATATGCATTGCAGACCAGAGAACTGGTGTTCAGCTACTCACAGATTTTAAAAGCAGAAAACACCATCATCATAATTTAATCTATGTTGGTCTATGAGGATTCTAGAACAGCTTCAGTGCAAGAAGCAAAGAGAAGCAGCCAGACATTGATTACTGAAGCCGTACACTTTGATCTAACTTTTGCATGACTTAGACTGCAGATGTCCTTTTCTGTACTTGTTAGAAATAACATATAATTCCTGTGTGATCTGAAGCAGATTTTTCAAGCTCACATTTTAACTCTATTCAGAGGTTTCAGCTGCTCAGAAGGTATCAGAGTAATTGAAAAATTTCAACAGTCTTATTATCCTCACCATTCACATTTTACACAAATTCTAAATGCAGCGTATTCAGTGTCTGTTGCTAGCTATTGAAACTTGCAAATTAGACAATGGTTGAGGTTGGAAGTGATCTCTGGAGGTCATCAAAGCCCCTGCCCAAGCAGAGTCTGTTATAGGATGTTGCCTAAGACCATTTCCAGTTGCCTTCTGAGTATCCTCACAGATGGAGACTCCACAACTTCTCTGGGCAAACTATTTCAATGTTTGACCAGCCTCACAGTAGAAAATGTGTGAGCTTTTTTGTGTTTAGATAGGATTTCATGTTTTCTATTTTTAACCATTGCCTCTTGCCCTGTGTGTGGCTATTGCTGAAATGAGTCTGGTTCTCTCTTCTTTGTTTTTTTTTTCATCAGGTATTTCTAAATGTTGATAAGATCCCCACTGAGCCTTCTCTTCTCCAGACTGACAGTCTTAGCTCTTTCAGTCTCTCCTCACACAGGAGATGTTTTACACCCTTAATCATCTTTGTTGGCCCTGTACTGGATTCACTCCAGTAAGTTCATCTCTCTCTTATGTTGGGGAGCCCAGATCTGGACAGATTGCTACACATGTCTCACCAGTGTTCAGTGGAGGAGAAAGATCATCTCCCTCAAGCTACTGCCAACATTTTTCCTAATGCAGTCCACGATAGCGTTGGCTTATTTTTTGCTTCACTGGTGACTCATACTCAGTTTGCTGTCCAAGGACCCCAAGATCCTTTACAGTGTTGCTTTCCTGATGGTTGTCCCCAGCATGTGCTGGTCCCTGGGCTTATTCCTTCCTAGGTACAAGAATTGGAGTTTCACCTTGTCGAACTTCAATAATTTCCTCTCTGCCCAATTTTCCAGCTTTTCCAGGTCTCTCTAAATGGTAACACTCTGGTGCATGAGACACTCCTCACAGTTTTTTGTCATCTGTGAATCTGATGAATGCACCCTCTTCCAGGGTCCAGGTCAGTAGTGAGGTTGAACAGTATTGGCACCAGTGTGGTGTATCCTGCGGTATACCACCAATAATTTGACCACAAATGAAATTTATGCTGCTGATCATAACTCTCTGGCCCCAGTTATTTACTCAGTTTCCAATCCATCTCACTTTCCCCTTTTGTAACTTTTACTTTATTAGCTTGTCTATGATGACGAGAATGAGACCGTGTCCAAAGCCTTACTAAAATCAAGGTAAACAACAGCAACTTCTCTCCCCTCATCCACCAACCAGCTGTCTCATCGTGGAAGGCTGTCACACTGGTTCAACATGATTTCCCCTTCATAAATCTATGCCTATTACTTCCAATTACTTTCTTCTTTGAAAAGAGTTTCCAGGCAGATTTTCATCATCTTCTCAGTGACTGAGGTGAGGTTGACCAGCCTGTAGTTCCCCAGCTCTTTGTTCCTGGCTTCCTTGAAGATAAGAGTGAGACTTGCTTTCTTCCGTTCTTCAGGAACTTCACCTACATGACAAGACCTTGCAAAGATAATCAAGAGTGATCTTGTGACGAAATCAGCCAGTTCTTGCAGGACTTGTTGTGTATGTTTAATTAGCTTCAGTGTTCCCTAACCTGTTCTTCCTCCACCAAGAGTGAGTCTTCCTTGTTCTGGCTTTTCTCTCTTGTTGAACAGGCCTGGGGTTCCTGAAGACTTTATTCCTTGGGGGAGACTGAAACAGCCCCTCCTGTGTCTCGACTGACATGAGATCACCTGCTTAATTCAGAAATAGACTCATATTTTCCTTGTTCTGCCTTTTATTACTATAGCACAGTGGCAGGACATCTCCTGGTTGCCTTCACATCCCTCAGGAAGGCCAGCTTTAGGGGAGCTTTGGGTTTCCTAACGTCATCCCTACATGTCCAGGCAATATTTATACATTTCTCTTTTGCAGTTTGTCCTAGATTCCACCTCTCCTATACTGTCTTTATGCTTTGGAGCTCTGTCATACACTCCCTGTTTAGTCAAGCCTGTGTCCTAATATATCTACTTTTTTTTCCCCAAGTATTGGTGTGAAGCATTGTCCTCAGAGGATGCTGTCCTTAAAGACCTGTTACCTTTCTGATCTACTTTAGCCTTCAGAGCTGCCTCCAATGGGATCCTACCTGTAAGATGCCTGAATAAATTGAAGTCTGCTCTTCTGAAGAGCAGTCTTCACTCACTGCTTATCTTCCCCAATGAATATGAATTCCTATGGAGAATTACCAAATTTATGTTCACTTAGGATAGTTTAGGGGAATGAAAGCCCAAGATTCAGTAATTCCTTAAGGAAGTAGTTTGGGTTTTCGGTTACAAGCACATATTTTATTTGTGTTTATGCCAAAGTAGAAATTCTTTAAAATCAACTTAAGACAGATAATAAAACGCTTTTTGCAAAGGATGGACAAAAAAAGATCCATTTTGCCATCTATGATGTTTTAGACAAAAAAAAGGGATCCTTCATCCTTCTCACTGAGGTCACTGCACGGAACATGTAGTTTTGTGCAGCAAATTTCTAGCATCTCTTGGCAGGTGGCAATGGCTCTCAATGAACAGTGTGGATGGGCCACCTCATTTTGGATAGAGAAGAGTTTGGGCATATAGACGCAAACTGCACTATTCCATTTGCCTTCAGGGTCATCAAATGGCCATGATTTATTTTATTTACTGTCAGAGATACTGCACATCCAACATCAGTAATATTTCTTTAAGTTCTGTGTTGTTACTATTATTACTATTATCATTATTATAATAAATTACTATTATCCTCATCATTAAGCTCTGTATAAGTCTCTAAATGAAGTCTTTAAATGAGGTTTTCTAATGTGTTTTAGATTAAATGGAGGCCTTTCCACACATTTTCTTGTGTTCTCCAGTGGTGATCATGGTATGGACTCCTCATAGGGCTAAATTCCATTCATAATTATAGAGAAGATAAAAGGGAATGGGACTGGAAGAAAAAAAGATTTGCAGGTTATTTTTATTTATTTTTTTTTAATTGAAGTGAATTGCAGAAGCTCTTCTTAGACCGTTCTAAGCCAGCTTGTAAAATAGCGGGGTGCAGTTTTCTGTAGTGTTAATTTGGATCAAATGAACATGAAGTAAAATTTTGAAGTAAGTGGAGGCACTGTATTTTGCTTATTTTTTAGAGCAGTGCCAGGACACTTGCACTGCAAAGGCGTGTGCTGTATATGTAGTATGAATAAACAACATTTCTCTCTTAAAAATCTAGCCATCTCACTCTTTTTGAAAGCACTAAAATTATTTAAGATATAAATTATTTGTATTAAAATATTAAAAGTTGAAAAAAATCCAAGGAATATATATTGACTAAATAGGGGCCATTCCTGTGCCTCAGAGAGCTATGAATTTTATAACTGCATGTAAACAATTACAAAGTGCACTATGCTTTAGAGAAATACACCAAAAGAGTAAAAGGTTCTATTAAACTGGTAAAAATCTGTGAAATGAAAAATGAGTTAAACCTTATTCTGACCTTATTGTTTTGAAAACTCGAGGTTCCTGGAATCTGCAGGTTTAATTTTTGTATCTTTTATTTCCTTTTTTGGAAATGAACAGTTGACAGTCTGCTTTATATGCAGCATGCATAGCACATAAATAGCATTCAAATTAAATTCTACACCAGCTGTACATACCCCATACATGTGGTTCGCGAATGTTGCTGACTGCAAATGGTGCATATTTTGATTTTCAGTTGATATCTAAAACTGTGAATTATCTTCTGAATATGTAGTGTTTTGCTTTCAATCCCTAGATTACATTTATATCAAGCAAAATAAATACAACTGTCTGATAATCACAACCTGGTTTTCTTCAACTAAGGTAAAGATTAGTTCCTGGCAGAGTGACCCCAAGTCTTGTCTTCAAGGCAAGAGTCCTATTTCGGGTCTGAAAGGGAAGTTTGAAATGAAAAGTAGCCACAAAGGAGAAAACCCAGCATGCTTCTACACACTGCACCCTGTTAACCTGAAGTCTCTTGAATAAGGGACTGCTTTTACTGCTGTCAAGTCCCAGTGTGCCTTTAGTGTACTAAGTTTGGGTACTCAGCTATTAGCTCTTTTAGGCATGTTCACACTGCTTGACATTTATATAACACTGACTCCCAGAAACCTGTTCCAGCATCCACTGGGCCCAGTATAAAACCTGTGAGGATTTTTTTGGATGTGGCCTGTGTCTGGTTCTTCCAATATCCTGGTCAGGAATATGGCAGGGAGCCATTGGAGGGAGGAGAAGTAGCCAGATGGCACCAGTACACTGTTGCTTTGGCATTTTTTTCTGGCCAGCTGACTGGAGCAATCTCTAAGGAGGATTTTTGTTTGTTTGTTCATTTGTTTTGTATCTTTTCTTTCAGGTAGCCTGTGGACCTGAGTTAAACTCACTGGTAGCGTGATCACCTCACGGATTTTCTACCTTTTCTTTTCTCTTTTTATTTGTTGTACACAGTGTTGAGGGAAATTTACTTTGATATACTGAAATCTTGCCCTGATTTCATATTCATCTTTCATACAAAAGCCTTGTTGGCTCTAAGGAGTGCCATATGCTTGAAAGACATGCAACACTGATATTTTTTTTCTATCAGCATGTCTATGAACATTGTAAAAATTCAAGGCAAATCTCAAAGGGAGCTAAGACATATATAGATATTTATGTCCATACACCTCAGAGGGAGATAAGACTCATATAGGTATTATCCCCACAGCAAAGATTTTATTTTAAATCCCGTCTGAGTTTGAAAATATCCTCTTTCACAGGCTGTATCTCAGATGTTGGCATCTTCCTTAACAAGTTGAGGGGGTTCAGGGGAATCTATGGGGGTTCAGGGCAATCTATCTATCACTCCCTCCTGAGAGTGGATGTAGATGTAAGATTCATCTCTTCATCTTCTGATCTGGCCAGACATGAGCCATTTCTGGTCTATATAACTGTGTTAACATTGCTCTGTGCTCAAGTCAGTAAGGCCTGGTGACAGGCTGTGTATATTACCGGTTTGTGTCTAAACAGCTTCGAGACTAGAGCTGGCTTGGATCCAGCCTTTTGAGAGCACCGACCAAGCCGCCTGCGTGTATCTGCACCTGTCCACGTGGATGCATTATGAATTGTATATGATGCAATATAACTCACTGTTTATAAATGACATATTGTGACACCTCCTCCTTGAAACACATTTTTCTTCCACCTAAGCCTTTCAGCAATAATCCAACACAGAAACAACATGGCTAAGAGAATAAGTGCATCACTGGGAGTTACCACTTCTCCTTTGTGTTTGAACCCTATGATCTGCCTAATTGAGAGATTGATCTTGATTAGTTGTGAGCACCCACGGTTCCTTCTGATGGGAGCATATGGTATTGTACTGTATGTGCTTTGAGCCAGGAAACAGATCTCTCACTACCCCCTTTACACATAGGGCTGACATTACTATGAAGACAGGCAGCAGTAGTATAATGCCTTCCAGCAACTGTGAAAACTGTCTGTGTGATTCAGATGCTTTTCTGCTTACTGATAATTTAGTTCTAATAGTGCTTTAAAAAGTGGTTCATCAACCTCCCCAAAACAAATGCTCTTGGGTCATCTGTCTACTTGCACCCTTACAGGTGATGATGTTCCTTCTGGTTTAGTATATCAACGGTGAATGAGTGACTTCACTATAAAATATAACTGTCAAAACATTCAATTAAAACTGTTTTTGGCAAATATCTTTTCAACACTTCAGTTACTGGTTGTTAAATACTCCGTTCAGACTTAGGTGGTTGATACTACACCCATTTTGACGACTGTTTTTTGCAGGAGACAGCAGCAGCAGCAGCTCGGTTGTTCTATGGGATGGAGAAGATAGGAAGCAGCTGCATTTGTGGTTTGCAGATGTTCAAGACAACACCAGTCAGGAAACTGTTAACTACCTTTAATTGATCAGCTCACCAAAGTGGGGAAGTGAGTGTTCACATCTGTGGCCCATTCTTATGACATGTTTCCTCTGCACTAATTCTTGCTACTATCTGGAAGCTTTCCAGACTGCTGCTAGTGAAGAGAAGACAGTTCTTTCATAAAGAAGCAGGCATTTCCAGCTCTTGAGGGGCTTTAAAAAAACAAGCAGAGAAATTTTCTGTTATAGTAACTAGTTAAAGTGAATAAACTGTCCTTAGAGAGGATATTAATTTGATGTTAAGGTTCACTACTTCTGTAGGATCACTTAAACCTTGTTGCTTCACTTGTTATTCTGAAAATCAAGTGGGGTAAAAGTCTTGCAAAAATTGAAATTAGATTATGTAACAGACCACTATAAGTCATAGGCAAGAAGAAGAAAAACAAGTCATGTTTATTCTGCAGGGCCAAATGCAAACAATCTTTCTCCATCTCTTTATTCAGCAGTGAAGCTATGAATGCTTTCCTATACCTATGTGGTTCTGTGCACACCTATGCCTCCAGGTAGCAGAGAGAAGAGCCCTGACTTGGGAAAATAAGCTTGGTTTCAGATGCCACCCCCTCCTTGGGGCTTCCGTGGGTCCCATACAGATTCAAATCTTCTGCCTTTCTCTTTACCCTTAGGGCTTCCTAATCCTTAGCTCTACCAGGGAGGAGCTTCCTCTCAGCAGCACAGGGCTGCCTCTGCCTTGGAAATGCTGATGTCCCCTGGGCATAAGACCAGCCCAGTGCTAAACTGGAAATTGGCTAATCCCTAAACAGATTGTTAGCCCATGGCTCAGGCTGAGTAAGGTTCAAATTCCAGACTCGTCCCCTATTCTGCATCTCTAAGCATTCTTTAAGCCCTCATAGTCTGGGAGAGATGCATATAAAACCTGACTACCTTTATGGTGATAACGTGGCTGCTCCTTACCTTAATACGGACAGTTTCTGTGATAAATGTGGTCACAATCAATTTAGAAAGGTAAAGATGGATTTAGAAATCAGAGTCTATTCTCTGAATCTGCGAGGTGGAATGTTCAATAGTAATAATGGGTAACAGATTGTAGAACTCCTTGTAGTAGGATGTTGCTGAGACTAGGAACTTAACTAGAACTGGTTATCTATAAAAGTAATAATATCCAGACTCATAAATAGTAAAACCCCCAAAATTTGTTGTGAAGTAGATTCTTTTTCTTGGAGTTTTTTTGTCACTTGGTGAAGTTAAACTTAGTTTCTTTATATTGCATTAACATATGGAAACAAAGTTTTATCCATATCTGAAATTTAAAAGTCTTTCAAGATCTCTAACCAATGCAACTGCATAAAAGCACATTGACTGGAATCAGCATGGAAAAAGTTTACTGCTGTGTTATTCCAATATATTAATTTCCTTTATCTGGATGTCAAGATAATGAATCAAGACACAACGTGAAAAAAGATTACCTAAGCTAGGCAAAAAAAAAATCATGTAATCTATGATGAAAAGTAAAAACCTTATTGATTTATCTCAAGTATAAATATTTTTCAGTTTGGAGCACAAGTTCCTATATAATTTTGAATGACCGGAAGAAGAGGAAATACTATATTCCTCATTTTCTATCAGAAGTGTAGAAGGTATGAAACTAGAACTTGAACAAGAAAAGGGAGAAGAACTACTTTTTTCTTCAAAAATGTGAAACTGCTAAACATGAAATACTGGTCTAAAGTTTCACATATCTGAGAGGACCTAATGGGAAACTGCTGGAACTATCTGTCGCAGCCTGAGGATAAGGATTCTGCTGGGGCTCCAGATCAGGTGTGGAGAAGTCTCTGAGGGGTAGAGCTGACTTGTCACTGTGCATACAGCTGATGCAGAGCTGGGAGCTCATGCCAATTTGATATGCAAGGGCAAACAGAAGGATGTGGAAAAAACCCACATTTTTGGCAAAAGCTTGACTAAGCCATGCCTTTGCTACTGCTGAAAAATAGTCCAGGACAGGCTTCTGGCAGTGAGGCCACGCAAGATGAGACATTCACTTCCACATGCCTAAATTCTTGTCCCCTTGAAACAGGGGGTGTCTATATCCAACCCTCCACCTGGGCATGCATCCTGGCAAGTGCTGTGCTCTGAGCCATACTCAGGCAGCACAGGCTGCTGCTGCTGGGCACAGACCAAGACTGCACCAAGGAACCTGCTGACACAGTGAGTGATCATGGGCTTGAGCCTTTGCTGTATTTGTTAGTGTAGAGTCTGCCTGTGGGAGCATGGTGGTGCTCTTAACCATGTGTCTCTTAAGCAGGTTCTCCTCAAGTGTTAATATTCTGCCCACCGACCTCACCCTTTGTGTCTTCTTTATGTGTCTCCTCAACTTTTAGTTTATCTTTGAACCAAAATAAATTCTCATGGGACATTCTTGGGGGGCAATTGTAATCCACAGTGTGGAAGTGGGGCATTGGACAATGAATACGACAGCAACTGCTCCATGCATTGTTCAGTCTCCAAGGATTCATTGAGCTTTCTGCCTGGGAGCCTCCAATTTTGCAGTTCAAGGTCTAAGGCCGCTTCTGTCTATAGATATAAATAGGTTGTATACGTGATCGATTGACTGGCTGGCTGTTTGACTGACCAACTGTGTCTGTTCAAAGCAAGAGGAGATTTTGGTATCCAGGGTGCTGCCTGAGCCTGTCTGTCACTTAGGCCACTTTGCTGAAAATATGGGATAAATGCTGTAGAATTTGCCCAACGGATCAACTAACAATGTCATGTGCTGAGAAACATCTTAGATATTCTGAATGTTCTGCATATTTCTATATTCTGAATGATCCTGTGCTAGGCTAATTATTCATTCTTTTGTTAGTACTGATGAGTACTGCAAGTATTTCCCACGCATATGCTAAGTGCTGTTCATGACAAAATGTCTTTTCCTTGAATGCAGTGTGTACAAAAGGTGCCTAAATGCACTTCCAGGATAAATTGCACACATTGAGGAGTAAAGTTTTTGCAGCATTTGACATCCTTGTGATGTGGGTTTTTCTCTCCTGAAAGCAGAGGAGTTCACATATGTGATCTCCTTTCTGAACAGTCGTTCCTCATTATTTCTCAGTTTTACTTTGGACATATCCAGTTTGACTGCCCATTGCCTGCAACTGCATAATTCCCTGGGATATTCTGGTTTTAGAGCTCTAATTTGGAGGGTTGATCTATAAACCTGGTCAAGAAACCTCCAGAAGGTCAGTGTGGAATAAATAGCAACAGTGAAGTGCTCCCCCTTTGTTTCATTATTAGTAGATGGCCTGATTCTGCACTTTCAGTGAGACTAATTCAGCACTGACATAATTCAGAAGCAGTTCAGTTTTTATGGACTGATGATAAAGTTGGACTGATACCAATGTCAGGATGGCATAACAGATTTAAAGATGGACATAAGAAGTATAAGCCAAGAGTTATATACTAGTTTTTGATTTCCCCATAACGTGATCCCACTCTGCCCTTGTTCTGAGTCAACTATAATCCACCTAACTGAATTAGCCAGAGACTATATATTATCTCACATATCTGGCTTGGTAGCTGGGGTTCAGTGTTGTGTCATCAATAGTCACAAGATTCGGCATGACCTTGGAGAGCAGAGGGCAAAAAATGTCCTTCATATTTGTGCCTGCATGGCACCACCCCTGTGGCATTGGGCTACTTTGGCAGGGAGTGGTTCTGTGCAGTCACTAAAAATAGTCAGGAAGGTTAAAAAGAAGGAAGAGTGGGCAAAAGCATTTAATGTGTGATAAAGTAAGTGATTTTATAACTGATTTTATTACTTAAAGTTCAAACATTATTTTCACTAGCTTTTGTCTTGTGTAAATGAAGATGAAAGCAGTTGGACAGAGGGAGACTTGAGTACCGCAGGATGCTTCAGGAATCACGTCTTTAAGGGTTATTAAACACAATTTGTTTTTGTCAGATTTCAATTTATCTGTGTTCTAGCAAATCCTAGAAACTTGAGCTCTGACATTTTGTATATCCCTATTAATTATTCATTCCTGAGAATCTGTACTTGTTTGACCTTAAGAATTATTGACTGTTTACATTAAAGAAGACCCAGTAAGACTTGTCATACATTGTCCTTCACAAAAAATAAAAAAATATCAGAGTCTTTCTCCCTGGGTAAATGAGGAAATAAAACAACCTGGGCTGGGTCAATGGTTTTAATACTGGTTGGAAACTCTTAACATGCTGCAGAGGCAGCATCTAAGGAATCTGCTGAGATAGCTGGATCTGCAGTTCTGGGTTAAACTTAGGGATAGAGCACCACACTTCATCAATGCTACGTGGGATGAGCTGACCCTTGTGCAGAGTGCCACCAGAGGACTCATCACTTACGCCTGACAAAGTGTCCTAAGTGGGACTTTGGTGTTTTGTGAGGGTAATGTGGATATTCTTCACAGGAGCTAAGTTTTAACCACTATGGGTAAGGTTTACACAATCTTTGTCTCAATAAAAATGAAATGTAGACAAAGAGAAACTTCCACTGAAATCAACACAATATTGAGTGTGTTGCACAAACCCCACTGACTTCAGCAGTTTGAGAGCATATCTGGCTGTAGATTTCAGGTTAAAAAAGTTTTTATTTTAAGATCTCACCCCCATGAAGCATTTCACGGAAACTATTTGCTTTCAGTGATATCAGTGGTTTTTGCACAGGCTGTATGGAAGTCTGGACTTCCCAGGAACTCAATATCTATAGCAGCCTTACAGCTCAGAACACCTTGGAATTGACAAGCCCAGGGCTTTCAGGTTTTGCAACATTAGTGCAGCCAAATCAGCTCACCTTTCTACAGCTGGTGAGGGAGCAAGAATAGCACCTAAAGGTCCTGGGATAAACATGTTTAGACAAGACCCACATCTTGTCTCTGCAGCAGGATTCTGGGACACAATTTTCATGTAAGACAGAGATTTCAGTGTTTCTCTCACCGGACTGAGGACAAATCATGGTCTTCACAGTTCCAGCCTTCCTGTGATGCAAAGGTGAAGAAGACCTGCAAGCATATTAGTTCCTAATATTTTCTGGTTTGGGGTTGGCTTTGACTTGGACACTGAAGAACTCATTGAAATGTTAGGCTTTCCCAGAAAGAGCCAAAAGTTTGGCTGACAAAAGAGGGCTATTCCTTTATCTCAAAGAAAAATACCTTATTGAAATATGAAATTTTTTTCTGATATTAATTATTTTTATAATTTTCCCTCATAGTATCAACATTTACAGTTTTCATTTCAGATCAGGGAAAAAACCCCCTCAATTTGCACACGAAGACTTTTCTCACAGAAAACTTTGTGATGGTATTTAGGACTACAGCTCTGAGGTTCATCAGCACTTGTCTCTCTCTCCTTGAATGGCCAATGAGCCATTAAAACTCAGCACTGTACTGCAGCTATGAATGATTCCAACTTCCCAAAGGGGAATGGAAGACAAGGGCTAATCAGTGAGTTCAGGAGGTGTCAAATCCCCACCATGAGGCCCAATCACATTTCCTCATCTGTAAACTGTGACTCCTTTATGACAACAATTTTAGTGTCAACTAATACAAAACCCATAAAGGTGAAAAACGTACATGTTTTCTTAGGAACAAAGACCTCAGTTGCTGATATTCCATTACTTGCTGACGAATGAATATCTGCCATTGTTGGTTTTTTGGCCTGCCTTGGAAGTAAGAGCTGAATTAGACCATAGGTTTGCCTGTTGTGCTTCCTAAAAATGGGGCCAAAGCTGTGTTGTAATGCTGTCTAGATCGTGGCTATGGTGGGATAGCCACCACTCTCACAGAGGTCTCCCTCCTGGGGGAAGTTACCTCAGCTCTACGGCCAGACGAGAGAGTGGCCACTCACCCAGCCCGGTGCTGTCGGCACACGGGCACGCTCACGCATCCAGCAGCGTCAAACGATGAAGGAGGCAGGAGGAACCGCACCTTGGCATGTCCTGCTTGTCTTTATTGGCGACGCGGGGCACGCACCCGAAACGCGCAGAACGGGGGCAAGATGGCGGAACCGCGACCCCCCCCACGTGTCCCCCCTTAAATACAAGGTGTTCTCCCGGGCGCAGGCAGGGGGCGGGGCCCAGGTAGGGCTAGGGGCGGGGTCACGGGGTAGGA
>VZTH01018409.1:140600-190687 GCA_013397815.1 Aleadryas rufinucha | reverse complement strand
AAGATAGGCCCATCCAGGGGGAAGGTTCCTCGGGATGAGGGGTTCACTCGAGCCTCTCATTGGGGAATCTTTGATAGATCTGCTGATTCACAAGGCCTATAACTCTGTATGTGATGTATGGTGTGTGTGCATTTCGGTGTGAGCTGCTCAGCGCATTCCACCTGCACGGATAGTGCACCTTAAGGATCCTTAAATAAATACTGAGGTAAATCCTTCTCCCTTTTAACCATGTTTGGCTTTGATTTTAAGACCGGGGAAAAGCAACACCTTCTCTAAGCCTTTGGGTCTCCTCAAGGGTCACCATCCCACAGAGTCTCAGGAAAATGCTAGATATATTTGTCCCTCTTGTGGCTGCCATATGTCAGGAAGGTATATATTTTTATAAAGTTCAAAAGAAGAAAAAAAAATTTCCTGCTGAGACTTGGCTGCTGCCTAGACTGATGGTAAATATGTGATAATAGACTGCCTAAGGCACTGCCAACAGTAACTGACTTTGTTTACCCAGTGGCAAAAAAATCCCAAACCAAAACAAACCCAAAAAACATGTGCCCAAGGCACCAGTTTTCCAAGGCAGAAGAAGGTGGGTGATAATCTGTTGTGAGCAAGACTGAAACTCCTTGCTGACTGAATTATGGATTCAGAAGTCCCTCTGAGCTGAAAGATGTAGGGAAGAGGAAGGATTGAAACTAGCTAATCTCCAAAGGAGGTGGAGCACAGAAGAAAGCGATGTCCTCAGGATCCGTGGGAAAGAGCAGAGTGGTAAGTGGATCATCTGTCAGGAGATTGTGAACATGTTACACCTTGTCTGCACCATGGAGGTCACTATTGGAGCTAAGATGATAAATGTAGAGATGTACATGGCTTTTGTTTCATTGCTTGTTTATCGGCTTCCGTGAACTGCAAATGTGAGAGACTGAGCAAGTGCCTGGGATTCTGTGATAATACTCTGGCCAGTTTTAACCAACGAGTGGATTGAGGTTTCTGCATTCAATTGATGAATATTCAATTGTATTGAATATAATCCTGTCCTTGTGAAACGAAAGACAGTTTTCCCCCTCACTATTCATTTGTTCGCCAAACATTCCTGTATAGGAGTTTTCATCTTTTTAGTATTAAGTATTGATGATAATAGTATATTGTCCTCTGTCTGATCAGATTCAAATTCCCTATTTGATATTAAAAGCTGTATGAAAAGGTACAAGGCAAAGAAAAATTTCTCAGGTATGTTAGTATCCCTGAATATGTAACGGGCACTTACATGTTTTCAGTCCAAGACAAGAGAAAGTATTCTCTGTCACAGATATGCACCCTGTGCCTCGTGGCACTAGTGCATCCAGTAAAGGCAGTAAAGGCTGGACCAGGTTCTGGGGATGTCAGGACATGTACTGCCCACAGACAGAGCATGTTCCAATGAGCACCTCCTTACGTCTGGTGAGAAAGTTGTTCTCAAAAGTGCAGCTGGGGCTTAAGGTGCTGAGGCTGATTCTGACTCTCATTGTGTTAAAGACAATTGGCAGAGATTTCCAAACAAAGGGTAGAGAGATATGACAAAAACTGAAGCCTAAATATTGAGAACTAAGAAACTCAGCTCCTATAGGTACCTCCGTAATGGAAAGTAAAGTAGAGCTGTATTTAGAGAGTTTCGGTGCATCTGAAGGCCACAAGGTATGAAACCTGGATTTCTGCGAGGCAATTTGGGAGAGTGTTCTCAGCTGCCTTTAAATGGGCTTTTGAATTGAGTGGAAAGAGGTCATGACTTCTGTTTGGAGAGAGATCCTCGTTAGTGAAGACAGGTACAAGGTGAGGGTGGATTTGCTGTGACTGCAGGTGGTAAGCAGGGAAGAGGGTGGTAGGAAATGCTCTGAATCTGGGGCAGAGCTGTGCCCTGTGGAGACAGGTGGAAGCAAAGCAAGGGCTTCCTGATAGAAAAAATGGGTCTGTGGGTTTGCACTTGAGAGTGGGGCTGTGACTGTTTGAGGGGTCAAAATTAAACAAGCTAGACTGATTAGATTATGAAACTAGAAGGCAGCAGATCGAATTTTTATTTCTTACTTGCTGTATGATTAGTGCCAACTCATCTGATTTCTCAGGGTGTCAGTTTTTCCATCTGTGAAATACGGATGATGTGACCATCATCAACAAATTGCACAATGCAAGTACAACGTGATACCTACCCCCAGTGCCTTATGGACAGATTTTTATTTAGATACTTCACCACCTTTGAAATTACATTGAATAGGTGATTTGAAAGCTTTGTCGTAAATCTAAATATCGCTGACACATTAAGAAGAATGAGGTGATCAGATGACGAACTGCATTAACAAAAGAAGCATGCTTAAATCTGGTATAAATGAGTTAGAACTGCAGTGGTATGAAGATATTTTTATTTCGGCATTCTGCCAGAACGTGAGGCATTCTCATTTTTATACTCTTCATGGATTTTCTTGGAACATAAACAACATATATATTATTGTTACAACTTCGCAGAAGTAAGTGACTCAAATACAATTTGACCATTATTGATGAACTGTGTGAATAAGATTTGTTGTAGAGGAAGTAATTTTGTGAACGTAAAATGGAATAAAAAAGAGAGCTGTCTGAGGCATCCATCACAGGATGCATTTTTTGCTTTCTCACAATAAATAGATCAAAGGAGATGCATTTATTTTGTAGAAGACTGTGCACTGATTTGAGGACAGTCTTTGCATCAGTAGTGGATGTCACCATCTGGACTTTCCCAAAGTCTTCTACCAACTTCATAATTTCAGGAGTTGAGAATGTTTTTCTAAGAGAAGGTAAAAGAAGATTCACAGAAGTGCAGCTTAGCCTTTTCCATATGAACCATTTGTGAGTTTTGTGGAAAAAAAAGCTATGAGATTAGTCCTAAATTGCACTGAATTGCAACTTCAGTTTCAGTGTTGTAATATAAACCATGCATTTTAATGTGTACATCGTGCTTGCAGCAGTACAATAATACAGAAGCAGAGCAATTACATCAGTAGAATGAACACATTTCTAATGGTATTTGTGTTATATGGATATATGGCTGTTGGCCTGTATGCTGATACTTTCATTGCTGCCATATACATGCAATCTACTTATGGTTAAGGTTGCCAGGCAAGTAATTACCAGAATGGAGTGCTAAGCAAGCAGTCCTGGTGTCAAAGAATCTGACCTTGTGAAGATAATGAGACAAGGAGAATTCAGAACAGATGAAAGCCAAGAGCACCTACTTTATCTACTGACAGCCAGAGAACACCTTCATGCTCAATCAGTTCCTGCTAATGAGACAAGATGGGGCAAGATGGTAAAACAGCAGTAACGGGCAAACTTTTTTTCAGCTTAATGATCTATAACTTAGTCAGATAAAATTGTCTTTTAAACTAGACAGTAACATAAGTATGAACAGAGAAATACGAAGAATGTATTGAATACATTTTGGTTTTGTTTACACTATAATGGGGAATGATTAATGGGCGGGGAAATATGCCCTGTAGTGTGGCTGGGGGAAGCTTAATCCATTTAACTTATCAAAGGGAAGGCAAAAGGGCAATGCAATCACTCTCTGAGAGTCCACATCAGGAGAGGAGCATGGTAATGGAGGGCTTTTCAGCCTAGCTGGCAAGCAGACACAGCATATACTGTCTGGAAGATGAAACCAGAGACATTCATGTGAGAAAAGGAGAGCTTTTATCCATGAGGGTAATTTCTTGAACAACATTGTGAGGGACTCCTTCTTCCTCAATTTAAAATTTTCATTTAATTTATTTTAAATTAAGATTGGATGCTTTTTGAAAGTACATGTGCTTTTATTTTATGTGTCTCTAAACACCTGGTGGTCCAGGGGTGACCGTGAAGAGATCTTAGGGAGGTAACTCAGAAGTGCACGTTGATTGTCAGTCTGCACACAGCATCTTCAAATCTACTGGAAAGTTTAAATGTATGCAAATTGTAAAAGGTTGAAAACTAATGGACTAGCTAAATTGACTCTTGGATTAATGTCGGGGAATGTTCAAGTCTCTCTTAAACAGAGTATCAGACTAAAAAATCATTCCGATCTATTCTAATTTTGCAATCTATAAATAGGACTAATATTGTGGAGCCAGACCAAGATTAGGAAATTCTGGCATATGCTGTAAATTATCTCTTCCAGTGCATGTTAGCTAGGCAGCTCTATGAGATGTTTGCAGGGTAGCTAGCTGAATTTCTATGTTATATTCCTTCAGTCTCCTTTCCTTGCCATTTTAAACCTGCACAGGCATTACAAAGTGTTCCTGGTGTGCTCACAAAGTTGCATTTATTCAGAGAATCATTAAAGTTCCACAAGAACTCTAAGATCATTGAATTCAACCATTAACCTAAGACTGCCTGGTCCACCAGTAAACCATGTCCCTAAGCACCACATCTACATGTTTTTTGAACAATTCCAGAGGTAGTGATTCTACCACTTCCCTGGGCAGCCTGTTCTAAAAGCCTCTAAAGCCTATTCTCTAAAGGCCACAGCTTGGTGAGAAGATGGGGAGGGAATGGACCCTGGAAAACAGTTCACTGTAGTCTCAATCTTACTTGAAACTCCAGACAAAATTATAATTAAGAAGGGTCCTTGGCAGGTTGATGGCAGAGGAGATATAAGCTCGATACTGAGTCGCTGTTTCAAATCCTTTTCCTCTACTATTTGTAGCACAGAATCTAAGCCACCCAGCATGAACAAAACCACCTGTAAGGCACAGGTCAGAGTTTCTGAGGGGCATTTTCCTCTGGGAGCAAAACGAAGGGCACTGTCCTCTTCTGTGTGTCCTGTGGTGAGAAGGCTGAGAGGTTATAGAACCTCAGTTTTCCCAACCCCTTTTCACTTCAGGGTTGTCTTCATTCCAAATGCAAAGGCCTTTCAGTGACTGGCGCTAAAGTTCAGACCTATCTCTTCAGTCGGAGGAAAGGCCAAGTCCTCCTCTCTGGAAGCTGCTGGACAGAAGTTCTTCTCTTTCTGTACTGGGAGAGAACTAAAGTGTAAATCCAGAAGCCAAGGCCAGGAGAGAATGGAGAAGTGGCACTAGGGAATCTTCAGAATCAGTTTTTCGGGCCAGCCCAGAATTTCACCTAGTAGTTTTTTTTCCTGATCAATGAAGAAGCTGGTTGGAATTTCTTTAAAAAAACCCACAACCTACTCTTGATCTGGTGTTTCAGAGCAATCACATCATTCTTGGGGACTTGAGTGGCTCTTATTTGAGGCAAAAATCTTATGGTAGTTCCCATATGCAAGTCATTCCTGAAGTTCAAATAAGCTGCAACTCTTGCTGCAATGCTTCCCTCTTTTCTTATCCCCTCTAATAAGCAATGCAATACCTTGCAAACTGAAGGATGTGATGTGATGCTGATCAATTTACAGGCCTGTCAGATCTTGCACGTTGTCATTGAGACACATGTTCCTAGCTATTGCTCTGTTTTCTTCACTCTTGCCCTACCCCTTGGTGGTTCATGATGGTGCCTGGTAGCCCTGTTCCGGCTGTGGCTTGGGGTACCTTGTGCCCTGGTTTCCTGGGATTGGTGAGTTAGTGGCCCCTCGGGGCTTGGTGTCCAGGGTCACTGTGGGATGGCAATTGCAGAGCCCCAGGGAAGTGCTGTTGTTGCAGGTTTGCTCTCAGAAGACCTTCACATCTTTCAGCCACAACTTCTTGCTCTGGACCCTTTCACTTCCATTTTGCACAAAGTGTCCCGCATGTCAAGAGAGGAGATACTGAAAAGATCTGGAAGAAGTGTTTCTCCTCCTAACGTGTCCAAACTGAGGACTGCTGGTCTTGGTGCCCAGAGCTATTCAATAAACTGTAAGGTTTTTGTTTGTTTGTTTGTTTGTTTGTTTTAATTGGGCAGCTTAAAAGTAAAGTCATGCAAGCTGGTGTGAGGGTTTTTTTCCAGAAAAATAGATCATTTGCACTATTCACTCTGTTCTGTCCTGTTTTTCTGTTCTCTCTGGTGCTGTTCCAGATCCATCTGACACAGCAGCCCTGGGCACCACTGCCTCAGAGCTTCAGAGTTTCTTTTATCATTTAAAACTGGTAAGAGTGATAAGTGAGCTGTAAGGGCCCAGATTAGCATAGCTAGAAAAAACAGACGAGTGTTTTGGTCTCACCAGCCTGTCTGCATGTGAGAAAACCAGACTCACAGCTGCACAGTGAGCATGGGGAAGGCCCATTGCTGACCTGTGCTCCTACTGACTCATGCCTTGCTTTCCCCATCTCCAAGAATGAGATAATAAAACCTGTGCAGAGCACTGTAAAAACCAGGTATTGAGATGAGCAAGAGCTAGGAAAGGAGTATGGACTAAGAACCACTTCCATCTCCCTGTTGTCAGTAGCTCAGCTGACCAGAAAAGCACCAGTTCACAGCAAGAATGTCGAATTCACCAAAGGTCTGCTGCAAACTGGTTGTATGTTAGGTGGTTTGGGTTTTTATTCCAAAACTCCAGAGGCATTTCTGGAGGGCTCTGAGCATTTTCCATTGCACCCATTTTCTTTAAGGTGAAAATAATCAAACAGCCCTTCAGTTACAGATCAAGTGTGATTTCAATGTAGATCAAGTATGGATTGCTCAGCAGCTTCAGGTTCTTCTGATATCCCACCCAGGGGAATTGCTGAGAGCTCCCTGTGATTCCAGGGAATTGCTGAGACTTCTCTGCTTTTCACTCTCTTGTGCCACAGTCAGAGTACTGCAGCTGACAAGTCTGGGCGTTTTTTCTAACTCTGATCCTGCGTGGTTGTCCTGTCCCCAGGGTGGCAAACTCATTGCTTTACATGATCGGATCACATCTGCCCAGCCCTGACTTGTCCTGTTCTTGTCCCATGTGTGAGCTGTCTCCATCCCTGCTGCACTGTAGAATTGGTGAGATGAAGTCAAATGTGAATCTTGTTTAACTGTGGAAAAAAATGTAAGTTGATGTCTCCCTGTCCATCAGTTGTTTTAAGGGTTTTCCCATCACATTTAAAAATGAGGGGGAAATGTGTTTTAAGGAAGAGTGAGAAGTAGTTTGCACACCCACTCATACACACCAGAAAAAAGAATGTTTTCCCCAACTTTAGCCTTACTTTTCTCAGTTGAAAGTGATTAAAAAAAAAATCAAACAATGAAAGCATTTGGCACCAGCATGATTTGTATGGCAGCTGTCATTCTTTTGTTGGAAAAATCTGGAACAAATGTAACTAAATGCTGAAAATGGGCCCTCTCCTGTTATTTCAAACAACTTCTGAAGTAACTACATCAAAATTATATCTGGAAATACAGAATTATGACTTTTCTTATAACAGCTGAGATGCTTTGGGGAAACAATAATTCCAATGTTAGTGTAGAATAAAGCAAAGAAATTTCAGGGGTTAGAGAAGAACCTTTCCATGTGTTTTAATTCAGCTGTGCTGTGGAAGACAAATTTGTCTTACTATTTTTTTCTTTTTAAGTACTTAATGACCAATTTGCAGAAATAATCTGATATTTTACAGTCTTAAAAGAAACTGGAATGTGTGTATGTGTACATGTGTGCATATGTACACTGACATATAAAAGAAAATTAAAACCAGCTTTTTGCATCTTGACTTTAGATTGTCGTAGACATAAACAAAGGAGGACAAGCTTGCAGTCTTGTTGCGTTATTTTGTGTGGCTTTTTTTTTTTCCTGTTAATATCTCACTTTGTGGCTGGTTAGCAGCCAAATGAAACCTTCTTGTTAAAAATAGAGAGCAACACATATTTCTTGGGTCAGCCAGGAGTCACTTCAGTCACCCAGGTAATGTAGCTAGGCAGGGTCATTTTGGACTGTCATTGGCACAAGAAGCCAGTTATTTGTGGGGGTTTTCATGCATGTGGCTAGGCTTGACACTGAAGATTTTTAGTGCAAACAAGTGCTTAGAATCCACACATATTTTCTGCAAGTTGCAAAAGAAGGTTGTTTCATCTCAAAGACAAAAGTGTTTTTCAAAGAATTGGACTATATTGCAAATAGTTACTTAGAGTGTTCTCATTGTGGTGTCATTGCACATTTAATACTGGATCTTTTTAAAAGCTGTCTTGATTTCTACAAAATGTATTCTGTTGTGTCACTGTGATGCACAGCCCCAAGATAATGCAGAGAGGGTGGCATGGCTGGGTGCTTAGTCCTGGCAGTGTTTGGAGGGACAAAGATGAGGTCTGTGCATCAGATTCGCAGAGCTTAGGTAAGAAGGAATCCCATGGGGAGGAAAGGGAAGCTGATATCCAGGGATCTAGGAGAGGAATACAATCCTCTGTCAGCAGCTTGTGCTGTTCCATCTCCCCTGCACTGCTGGCCCTCACTGCAACCTGCATTTTTCCATCACCAGGCAGCTTAAAGCCCCCAGGGTGTGAGCCTGATCTTGGGGAGAAGCAGGTTGGCAGCACACTGGGGCAGTCAGATGCACACACTGCAGGACGCCTGTCAGTCAGGGCCATGGGGATGAGACACAGACGGAGTGAAATTCAGCCTCCTGACAGCTGATGCGGAGCTGACAGCTCTGCAACAGACACCAAAAGTAATTGCTAGGTGCAGCTTTGTGGAAGAAAATGATCTAAGGCTGAGTGAGGCACAAACTGTCACATGAGGACTAACGACGGCCACATCAGCTGTCCTGCTGTACAGATCCCTTCTGAAAACTTTACCTCAAATTCTATTTTTTTTTTTAAACCCACAACAGATAGTATAAATTTGGAGGTAGGTTCAAGGCAAATCTGAGCTCATCTGCTGGAGGTTGAATCGTAGCTGAAGGACTGTTAGCTGAAGAAGCGGGTGGAAGAAGACTTGACAGCCCAAGTTTTGTACCTGCTTAGAGAGACAGAAAAACCTGTTTGTGCAGAGGGTGGCCCTGGGCAGCAGTGGGAAGGGAAAAGCAGCCCTCAGGCTTGAGAGGTATGGGAGAAACGTGAAAACCAGGGGAAGCTTCTATCTGCCGCCATTTTACTGACAAAATGGGATGTGTGAATGTTCAATAACAGCAGCAGGAATAACATTAGAGACAGGTGCAGTTTAAATATACTTTTCATTCAAGAACTTGAATTAGTGTGTTGTTCAGTTTGATTTCTCTTTCTTCTTATCCACTCACATGCTTTTGTATCACTTTGTGACAAATTTCACCTTGGTAAGATGTTTTCAAACATATTGAATAAAATTTTTCCATTTACATTTGCTGAGCAAATAATACAAGTTCAGGATGCTTCCATGACCTCTAAAGGAAAGGGCAACTAACTCACTTAAGGTTCAACATTTTAGGCTGAAGATCCTACACAGTCAACATCACATTTTTCTAAGTCCACATTTTCTAGAGGCAAATTTCTGAAGTTCCACAAAGAAGAACTGAATTATGGTATTGGATGTAAATTCCATAATTTGCCTACTAACAGTTCAGATTTGGAATAACTGTTTGACTACCTCAGAACAGGAGGAGAGAGACAATTACAAAATCTGTGTAGTGTAGTGTGATGATTTAACTTTAGATAATATTCAGGTCTGCAGTTCTGGTCTGGGAAACTTGGCTGATGTGTATCTTTTCTGGATGTACTCAGATTGGGAATTTTGGATAAAAGTACAGAAAGTGTAGCTTCTTGTAAGGAATCTGTTAAACCTTATGGCTATTGATCCATTGCAGTTTTGTTCGAAATAGAAGCATACATAAAGGCAACAATTATGTGGAAACATTAAGGTTTTTCAAAGCAATGAATCTGAATTGAATTTAAAAATATCCATGAACAAGTTGCCATAATTTTTATAGAAGTCTCCCAAGTTTTTTGAATGTTTATCCTTTCTCTAATCACTGGAGGAGTGGCTGCAGACTGTATTTATTTTATTTTCAAAATGTGATGAGACTAAGAAGTTTAGAAGAAACTAAGAAGTTTAGAAGAAGTTTAAAATTCTCTCACAGGGCTAATTTAAATTGAAAACAGAAGGAAAAAAACCTGCTAATTTTTAGATAGATGTCCCAAAGAGTTTTACAGTAAATCTCCCCAAGTCTTTGGCTCAGTGCTGAGTGAAGATTTTTATGGATGTTGACAGAGTTGCTCTGCTTTCTACAGAATAATCTTAAACTTCACATATAAATGACTTAAACCTCACATATGCTCAATAAAAGCAGAACCACATCAGTAATGGGCCTAAATTGACTTAAAATAATTGTAAAAGTTTCCAGTTACCTAACAATTCTCTTTTATTTTAATAATGAAAAAAAAATCCATGTACTGTGGTTGCTTGAAAAAGAAAGACTCCTGATTGAGCTATTAGAAGTCAGTAATAATTCATAGTGAACTTGAAAAAAATCTGTAGAGGTTTTGTTTTACAAATTCTTCAGAACATTTATTTCACATCCTGTTCTTTAAAATGTGTTCTCTTTTGTGGCGATAATTATTGAGGATGTGAGTGAATCAGAGTCTGAATCATTTAAGACCTCTACATCCATGAATAATGCTCACCAGTGACTATTTCTCAGCTCCATATTTATGCAGTAATTCCAACAATGAAGTCTTGTTGTGTTACAAGAAAATAAACATTAAAGTAAACAGCTTGTTCTGTATTGAGATGATTAGAGGAGGAATTCAACAAAGACTTGACTTCTGTCAGTCCAGTTAGGAGTTTATTACCCAAAGCTGCTCTGATAACAGTGTTATTTCAGTGGATACAGGCGGTTCAAGTTTCCTGAGATTTTAAGGTGAATTCAGGTCATTCATTACTTTTGTTGGCACTATAAATCTGTAGCATTAGGAAGGAGAGGAAAGAGATAAGTATGCTACAAATAGTACAAATAAATATGGAAGAGATCACTTTAACCCCCTAATTCTTCCTGTATGAAAATCTCTCTCCCTTCTTGATAGGAGCACAAAAATAAGATGGAAGTAAAAACCACCGAATTTCCTTTTCCAGCTGTACTGTGTACACTTTCTTATGCATGTAGGACATCCTCTGGAGCTCTCAAGCTTTTGCACTCTGTAGCTGCTGTTGGTTCTTTGAATGGTGGAATTCAATACCACCAGTGGAAACAGCAGAGAAACTGGGGACTTGCCTAAAAACTATTTCTTGTAAAATGTGATTTTAAATAATTGCAATATATACTGTGAACCCACCCCAATTTATATGTGGCTTGTGGAAGAAACTGTGTTGAAATTTGTGGTTCAGTTGCAATTGTAGTAGATCTTCTTAGCACCTTTACATTGATTATAACTGGACATTTTTCTTCATCTTGAGTTCATTCCTCTTCTTTTTATCCCCAAAGGAGTTGAAGGAACAAAAAAAGGGGCAGTTATGCCCCCCAGTTTTCCAAACTGATAGTAGGATCTTCCTATTTCCTATTTATTTCCCTCAGATATTCTTTGCCATGAAAAATGTAGAAAACTAATTTCCTGTTACATAGCTTCTAAGCAGACTAATCTTGCTTGTTCATTGCATTATTGTTCTGTTTTGTTAATATCTTTATAGTTAGTCTACTTCTAATTATAGGATGAAAGCTGTTTATTCCTTCTCCTCAGATTAGCCATGGTAGAGGCCTTACACCCCGTATTCTCTGTATCATGGAGAGGTCTGATGGTTATCTTACTGCCTTGGGTGTTTACAGCAAGTGAAAAGCTGCAGGACTTAACTCATTGGAAATTTCATTAATGGAGAGGAAAACTAAGCTACTATCTGGAGCAACGTTAGGAGAACATCTCTAGTTTGAGATCTCATTAAGCACCCTCAGATATACAAATAGTCAAATGTGAGTCTTGTGAGGGATGGAACTGAGTCATGTTGTAAAGGATTCGAGTTGCAGTTAGTTCTTGCTTTTCATAACTGGAAATCAACTTGAAATTTTTATGTAGTTTTTCAGGATTTTGAGGTTTACTGCCATCAGTACTAAAGTTTCACTTAGAAATCTTGGAATGATCATCATTCTAGTTATACCCACTTAAATGTGCAAGCTCAAAACATCTTGCCCTTTTGGGACCTATATAGTGTTTTCACTATCAGATTGTGATGTCCAATTATATATTTAGAAAATAAAAATGTGAAGAATCTGTCCAAGTAGAGATGATATAGATGGATACTTACAAAAACATTAGAACACAATCCTGCAGTGTCCTACAATCCTTTCTCTCACTAACTGTTTTAAATTAGTATCCTTCCTAGAGGGGAATACTCTTCTATTTGTAGGACCTGATCTGCAAACTGTTTGAGATCTTAATTTTACCATTATATCTCCTGTCTTCAGAATCTATCTTCCAAAGGCCCAAATCCAAAACAACGTGATGAGATGAGATGAGATGAGATGAGATGAGATGAGATGAGATGAGATGAGATGAGATGAGATGAGATGAGATGAGATGAGATGATGCAGCCAGTTACCCACCCCTCCCCATCAGGTAATTATCAGAGGACACACATTGAATGCTCAGAATCCCTCTCTTCTGTTCCATGTGTACAGAGCCTGGCAGATGACACATCCACTCAACCCTACACTTACTATTAAACACCTTTCAACAAACACAAGCAAAACCACTCTACCATAGTAACACTAACTCCTACTTCCAGTGGAAAGCTCTTGCAGTTATGGCGGGGGGAAGCATCAGCTCTGTGGGGAGCAGCATGTCCTCCTCTGAGCATTGCTGCTGTCAGGACAGCTCCGTGTCTCACGTGAGTGTTGGTGCAGGCTGCATTTCAGCCCTGCTGGGAGTCCTGCTGCCCACTGAGCCCATCTAACTGCACACAACATAGGCTGACTGACACCCTTTAAGGCAAATGTAGAAAGTTTACTGTAAAACCTGATACAGTTTTTGACATTGATGGATATGAATAGTGAGAAATGTCAGTTCAAGATGAAAAGCTACTAGTGAAACAGCATCCTCCAAACATATTCCCATGATACTACGGCAGACTTTAGCAGCCTTGATTTTCTTGACACAGAAGCTGGTAAATAGCAGTCTAGATGAACTACAGTTACATTATTTTCAAACAGTTGAAAAGGCTGTAGCCTGATTTTCAGAGTGCATTTTCACTCCTAATGTGGAGGAAAGTTGTTTTTTTTGCTGTTGGATACATGGAATATAATACATATACATGTATGTATTCAGGCATGTATGTAAGTCTGATTTTAACAATTATGTCTGTGGGAACAGGACATACTGCAAAGCAGCATTCTTTTTCATCATCTCACTTTTACCTAGCCAATAATCCAAGTGCCTTGGTAAGAATACAGAAAGACACCTATTTAAACAGGTACAGATTTTAATTCTGTCCTCAAAAGATTAGATTTTCTCTCCAGAATTATACTCCCTTACCCTGAGAGTTAGAGGACTGTATTAGTCCCTAGGTCCTGTCTTGGCTGGTAAATGGCTATTTGTTTGCTTGTGTATTAGTTGACTGCATTTTTGCTTTTCAGAAATACCTAAGACATTGTTTCCTGACTTTATACAAACATATCTGATTTATGAAAAAAGTTTACAAACAGAAAAAATTTAACAAATCCTACCTAATGACATTTTAAATTGTTTTTTACATTGCTTGTTCTTACTGTTGTTTTTAAGAAAGAGATTTTAAGCCGTTTTTAAAAAAGGGTTATTACTCTACTTGGATAGATTTCTAAAGGTAAGAACATGACTTCACATACAAAAAAAATATGACAAATAATCCTCAGAAGACATTTGAAAATTTTTACAAAACTTTCCCTGTAAATGCTTTTGCTGCATCTGTTCCTTACATACAGCACATTGTACAACAGTACAACGGTTTTAACAGATGTTGACGATGTGCAGCACTTACCACATTTGCAGGTCATTCAACAAATGAAAAACTTTTACCTTAAAACTGTCCTCTTTCATGCTGTAGGTATAGTGAAAAGCTAAAGCAAACAGAGATATTTTATTTGAATATTAATGCGCAATATTTCTTTGCTGCTCAAAGTCTCATGTAATGCCTAATATGGGGTAAGAATAGACGTTACTGGCAGTAATGAAATTTCCTGTCTCACTCCTTCTGTGGTACTGAATTATTATTTATAATTGAATTATTGAGGCAAAAATATTAGGTTTATAATATTTGTACATTGCCTGGTTCACCTTGGGTGAATGACTTGGGGACTGTCATCTAAACTTGTTACAGACACTTTCCAAGATGATAAAGACAATTCTATAGGATAAAGATGGTAAAGAAGATAAAGACACTTCTGCAGAATATTTCACAGAAAGCTTAACTTTGGTGCATTGAAACTTCTCTTCAGGATGCTGAAAATACCTAAAGCTTCTCAAGAACATTTTGTTTGTTTGTTATTAGGTTGTATTGGCATGTTTAGGGTTCCTGGGCTAAGAAGAAAAAATTTGTTTCCACCGCCTCTTGTAACTTGTTTGTTCTGGGCTTGCCTAAGTGCCTTTCAAGCATGGCAGAAGCAACAGGGTTTTGTGGAAGTCCATTGCCAAAGTGAAGTCAAAGCCACATATTTCACACAGTCACAGAGCGGTTGAGGTTGGAAGGGACCTCTGGAGATCATCTAGCCCAACCTCCTACTCAATCAGATCACCCAGAACAGGTTGCACAAGAAGTGTTCAATTGGATTTTGAGTACCTTCAAGGATGAAGACCCCATAGCTTCTCTGGGCAGCCTGTGGAAAAAGGCAGAAAGTAAAACTTATGTTGAAGAGAAATTTCCTGCATTTCAGTTTGTGCCCATTGCTTCTTATCCTGTCACTGGATACCACTGGAAAGAGCCTGGGTCCATCTTTTTTATTGCTTTCCGCCAGGTATTTATACACATTGATAAAATACTTCCAAGGCTTCTCTTCTCCAGGCTGAATAGGCACAGGTTTCTCTCCATACATCAGATATTCTGGTCCTTGAGTCATCTTTATGGCCCTTCCTCAGACTCTTGTGCAGGAGAGCCCAAACCTAGGCCCAGCACTTAAAATGTGTCTCACCAGGGCTTGCATGAGGGAAAGGATTACCTCCCTCTGTGTGCTGGCAACGTTTTTCCTAATGGAGAGCCATTCCTCCCAGTTATGTATAATCTGAAAGTTTGCTGAAGGTGCCCTCTGTCTTGTTGTCCAGGTTATTAATGAAGATGTCCCCTTCCAAGGCCTGAGGTGAGGCTGACTGGCTTGTAGTTCCCTAAATCCTCCTTCTTGCTCTTCTAGAAGATAGGAGCAACATCCCGTCCTCAGGAATCTCCCTGAACACCTTGACCTTTCAAAGATAATTGGGAATGGCCTTGCAATGGTATCATTCAGCTCCCTCAGAACCTCCCTCATCCTGCCAGACGCCATTTAAGTTCCAGTTTGTTTAAATATTCCCTAATCTGACCCTTCTCTACCAAGAGTAAGTCTGCCTTGCTCCCGACCTCCACTCAGGAGTCTGGGGTTCCTGAAGGCCAATCTTACAGGTAAAAGGGTGAGGCATTCAGTACCTTGGCCTTTTCCCTGTCCTTTGTCACCAGGTCCCCCACCCCATTCAGCAGCCAACCCACATTTTCCCCAGTCTTCCTTTTGCTGTTTCTGTACTTGTAGAAACATTTCTTGTTGCCATTCACATCCCTCATCAGATTTAACTCCAATGGATTTTTGGCTTTCCTAACCCCATCACATGCTCAGACAGTGTCCCTATACTTCTGCATAACCTGACCCTACTTCAACCTCGTATGTTTCCTTTTGGAGCCTGAGTTTAATCAGGAACGCCTTGCTCAACCATGCAGGTCTTTTGCCACCTTGGTTTGTTCTCCCAAATGTGGGAATAATAATTGGGATCATTTCCAATCTTGTAGGTGGTGGTTCCCGAAAATCAACAAGTACTCCTGCACCTACTTTCTCTCCAGAGCTTTATCCAATGGGATTCTTCCAAGGAGGTGCCTGAAGAGGTCTGAGGCTGCTCTCCTGAGGTCCAGAGCTGGGACTTCTTCTATTTGGGTTTCTTCCTCCACTCAGGATCCTGAATTTCAGCATCCTGTGATCACTGCAGCCAAAGCTGCTCCCAACCTTCATATCCCAAACAAGCTCCCTCATGTTTGTAAGTATGAGGTGCAGCAGAGCATGTCCCTTTGTTGGCTCTGTGATCACCTGTTTTAGGAAGTTATTATCAATACCTTCCAGAAACCTCCTGGATTTCTTGTGCACTGCTGGTTTGGCCTTTCAACAGAAAATGGTATATCCAAGAAGGCCAGGACCTGTGAATGTGAGGATTCTTCTTTGAAGGAATGACCATCCTATGTCCTTTAACAGTGAGGTTGCTCAGTCTTTCTTTTTTGGGTCAACGCATGTCTGCAAAATGTTCTGGGGTCAAGACAGTATATTTGTTTTTGCCAAAAATACCATGCATGTCCAGCTTCGTGCCTGGGATAATAAAGTTCCTGTTGTACAAAGAAATGTAACTTTTGAAAAGATACACAGAAGTGTTTCCAATGTACGTGGCTGGCTTTCATAACCAAGCCATCAGTGCTCTGAAGGTAATCTAGAATATTCTGGTCCATAAACTCAAGGAGTGAAGGACAAAATTTATCACTGATTTTGAGTTCCCACTTGACATCTCTTATGTCTTTATTGGAATGTCTCTCCTGGACAACATCATACACCTCTGGTCAAACCCTGTCCTTTGCTAAGCAAAAGGATTTTATAAGAATTTGCTTAAATCTCCTTCATTCAGTTACAAGCTCTTTTAATTTTTTTTTTCTTGGATAACTTCTATCCCCTAAATGAATTGGGATGCTAGAAGGTATGGACTGTCTCTTGTTATGTGTTGCCATTTTCTTGGAGTAGTTAATGAGTCCTTTAATCTGCAGAATTAAACCTGCATTTCTGGTGCCTACCACCCCAGCCAAGGCTACTCCCCGGGTCAGAGTGTTTGGGTCACACCATTTCTTCTAGCTAGTGTGGCAGTACAGCCAGTATTCTCGAGACATGGTGCGCTCAACCCTACCACCTCTGGCTGGGGTTCAGCACCAGTATGGCTTGGATTTCAGCCTGTAGATGCAAAGCAAAGCCTCCATGTCTCTGATAACATACAGTGAGAGGCTTTTTGGGGACATCTTATTTTTGTTCTACTTTAGAATTCTTTTTCATTTTGTTATGCTGTAAGTGATTTCACTGCCTACCTTACACCAGTATAATGTGGCATTATGATTTCTCTTGCAGCAAGATAAATATCTTTGTGAAATTTATTAGTAATTCTTAGCTGTATCTATTTCTTTTGATTTAATGGTTTATTTTGAATTAAGATTAATTCAGTGATTACCTTTGGATAATTTTTTCAGGGGATTAAATTTGCATTTTAATATTTTTTTTCTAAAATTTCTCAAAGTGAAAGGCTTAAACTGCCATTTTCATTAAAATATGCCAGTAGTGTGACTGGTGTTTTTAAAGAAACAGAAATGCAGAAACCAAAATCTATCTTCTCAGTAGTTAATGATCAAATAGAAATAATCTCATTGATTCTGAAGTAACTAAATTAGAGTCTTTGAATTTTGTGCCCTCTATTCAGGTTCAATTATCTGTAATTTAACCTCCAGTTTTAATTCTCATTGTGTTGATCCCATAGCCTAAAAGCATGTGCTAATCAAATACAAAAATGTGAGATGATGTGTCCTTTAATATTTCTATTGATTCATTGAATGGGGTCACTTTTGAGCTGGGTCACTTTTGATGCAGGTCTGATTTCTGTAGCTGCAGTACTAGATTTTGACCACTGAGTGTCAGACACTGAATAATCTTTTGACATTTTTTACCTTTATGTTTCAACCGTTTTCCTCTGCAGCACAGTGTTAAAAAGAAAAAAAGTTGTGGCAGATCTTCCTAGCTCTGCTTTAACCAGAAAAAAGAATCTCGATTGTCTGATAGATTAAATTCCATCACTAAGACAGAAAGAGAACAAATTTGGGCTTGCTAAAAAGAAAGCTTTACAGCACAAACTATGGCAAGTGCCTTCCTATGTGTGTTACTGGTGGCACAGCATTGCAGAAAGTTGTATTTTACTGATAAGAATTTGTGTGGGCAGCTAAACTCCTGTTCATGATGTCGCTGTTACATACTGTTTGTTCTTCCTCAGAAACAGAGGATAGACATCACCCTAAACTGCTTCTCAGGATTATTCTGGGATTTATTATCTGGCACTCTGAGATGAGGATATCCCCACGTCTATCTCTGTTATGCGCTAAGGGTGTGTGTATCTGTGCTAGACAGCTTTGCTGAGGGCTTTGAGAACTTTCTTGGTGGAGACACAATTTAAACAAGCAGCAACTTCTTTGTTAGCACATTCAGTTTCACTTTCCTCTGAACTTTAAACTATTGCAAATGTACAGATGAAACATTGATACACAGGCCCGACCTTACAGCACTATTGTTGTTACCTTGGGGAATCCATTGCCAGAGACATAACTGAGGCAAGAGCTTGGTATCAGTGAGATAATAGTCATTGGTGTGTTAAAATGAAAGGATACAGTTGTGGCAGCTACCACTGCACCCATTAAAGACAGAGCTGCTACTGAAGTAGCTGTCTATTTCAGCTTGTCTAATGCTTTTCATTATAAGTCTCTGGCTTTCAGCTGATCATATCTGCTGAACTTACACATCTGTCTTGCTCCCTTGGTGCTTTCCCTTAATGTGTCTGCATGATAAAAAGAGGGGTCTCTCACACTGTATTGCAGAAGTGACGCCTTAGGATTTAGCTTTTATATGTTTTCAGGTCCTGTACTGCTTTAGTGTGTAACTCTAAAACTCCATAGCCTGTTAGCTACTGTTCTCCCATTCTGGTTAGACATAACAAATCCTCTCTGGGCCTGGACTCAAGGACACCTTGTTGTCTCAGGCCCCAAAGTATGTAAACTAAACTTCTAGAAAGGGAGAACAAACTTGGGGTAATTGCATCGTTACCTGAAGTTGTAATTGGGGAATTAACCCTGATATGCAAATGGACCAAACTTATAAAAGTGTGAGAAACCTGTGACCCAGCATCCATCTCGGGTGTAGCCCCTCAGGAGGTTTTCAACTGCCTAAGGTGTGCCTATTGAAAGCCCTTCAAAAAATACCCACTTTTATTCTCTTAATCTTGTCCAGCCTCTGTTTTCACATAGTCACTTCAAGACATCAGAAGAAATAGAAAGGAAGAAAAAACATGGCAGAATTGGCAAGGACTGAAAATCTGAGCTAACCTGCAGCAAAGGGATGCCAGTGACTGTGGCTGGGAGTAGAAGGAGAATCTCAGGTGACACAGGGCAGAAATGGGGGGTGCAGGGGTAGGGGACATGATTGTTAGGTGTGTCTACAGTGGATGTAAAATCCTCAGCTTTGTTTCAACCCATGCAGAAGAAAAAATTAGAGTTCTGTGCAAGGAAGCTTACTGTAGGGAAATACCTAAATCAGCATTGCCTTTGAAACCTTACATCATTCACTAATGGATGTTTAGAAGTCTTGGTAATGGCCACTTAGTGGCTTGTTTGTAAGATCACCTCAGGAATTTGGAGAACTCGGTGGAATCTCTATTTTTGCTACAGAGATAAGATGCTATGCTGCCAGAATTATGCATATGATTTTTTTTCTACTTTTCTCTGCTATGTGATGTTAAACACTTTGGGAAACCACTTGAAGGGCAATCATCTAAACAGGACCCAAATGTCTCTGTGCCTCAGCTTCCGTCCCTTCTGCAAGGTGTCCTTGCTCTCATCTCTCAGGCATAGTAGAGAGATAAATTCGTAATGGCTGTGGACCAGTTGCTGTGAAATGACATCATCACAGAAAATTCCAGGAGGTAATGAATAATTTCATACCTGATATAACATTGATCTGTGGCACTGCTAATAAAGTCTGAGCCATCCCTTGAAAGGATATACGTAGAAAGGTTGAATAAAATTTTGTACATCAGCTGTTTTGCACATCAAATGAGCCTGGGGTATGACTCTATGGCCATAGCACATTGTGTACTCTGTCACGCAATAGAGAATTTCACCTCACAGTGTTTATAGGGTTGGATGAAATTTGGACAGGCAACTTTTTTTTTGTCTTGTTTTCTAACTTATTTTTCTTTTAACACAATTTTTAATCTCACAGCCCAACTGTGAGAAAGCAGATCCTGCTTTCCTTAGAGCAGGGTGTTGGTTAATTCACTGTCCACTGAGAATAAATGTTTCTGAGAATGCTTTCCTCAGTAGTGATCTCTCTTCTTTTTTCCTTTTCTTCATCTATCAAACACTAGAGAAGTTGCTTTTAGAAATGCAGCTTTCAATTTTAACCTGGTTTATGCAGCATTTTCATCACAATTCAGTCCTTTGTAATCCGATCATTTATAAAATTGCCCAAGTGGGAACATTGTTTCCAAGAACTATGAGCAAGATGCCATTATGAGGATCTAATAACAAAACCAAGAGTTTTCACTCAAAAAAGAATAGTCTGATCTGGCCTAGGAACACTGTAGTAAGTAAACTTAAAACCAATCTATTGTGTTTAAGGCTTCAAGGTAGTAGAAGAGGACAGAGAGAAACGTGGACTGCAGGTTTGTCTCCCTGGTGAGAAGAGTTTTCCATATTGTATGCTGCCCACCTGGAGGCTCAATGTGCTTACTTAATTCAGGTTATTTTGTGGCCATCTGCTCTACAAGACAGTTTACATCTTGCCTTGGTGCTCTTTGTAAAAGATTCCTGCACAGAGCAAGGTAGAGCTCAAAATACCTTGTGCAGTCCCCACAAGGAGATTGACCCTCTGCTGCACAGCACTATCCAGCTTTTTTCTCTTCAAGGAAAAGAAGGGAGCTGAGGCAAAATGTAAACCCTACAGTGAACAAAATAATTAACTGAAAATTTAATTAGTCAGGAACAGGGCCTTACTTCTCTAAACCTTGCCTACTAGCACATCTTCTGACTTGGGTGGTGCTGCCATTCACGTCTCTGGCTGCAACAGATACAAACAAGTAGTCCAAAGGTAGAAGCAGATTACATAGACTTTTAATACCTGAAAATGAATTGAAATGCTTGATGTCACAGGATCCAGTGTATTTTCAGAATGGGCTATAGAGATAATAACAGGAAACTTGCATTTTGCTCCTAATTGTACTAAGCAGGACTCAGTATTACACAGATGCAGGTGGCTTTAGTTTCAAGTCTGCGGCCTGCTGGATCCCACTGAGCTTTATTTATCTCAAGATTTTGGTGGTCTGAAAAAGACAGTTCAGACCACCATCCCGAGGGGGGCACACTTAAACAGATGGTAGAGAGAATCTCCTTCCCTTGCTCCTCCATCCCTTAAACATCACATCTGGCTAGAAGTTCTGCTGCTCTCTGCAGGTTTGTCTGGGTCTGCAAGCAGAGGTAGCTCTTGGGAGACAGGAAGGCAAATAGTTGAAACAGTGAACACAATAAGCTCTAATCAATTTAGACAGGACACTGTTGGTCTCTGTGGACTGTTTTGCAGAGATCTCAAAGGAGAGCTTAAAAAGGCAGCTTTATTGCCTGGAGGCTTGACAGAAGTTAACACTTCTCCTTGAAAAGCGCAAGTCAAAATGGATGAAAATTGCTACATCTAAAGCACGGATGAGTTTGGTGGATGAATCACTAGGAAAAAACTTTACAAACTGTTTTGCAAGAGGACAAGCCTAGAGAGCTCCCTACTGGTCTTTAAATACCCATGAAGGTATTTTTCCAGTATTGCAGTAATTGTGAAAACCATGACAGTGGTGTTGAGCCAGTTATACATTTTGCTTTGTAGCATGGTAAAAACCATGTAAACCTCTGATGCTTAGGTACTATGGAATGCCAAAATCTCCTCCAGAAAAACAAACAAAGGTAGCTAGCATCAGGTCAATTAAAATGTGCTTGGATGTTGGTTTTTTACACTTTTAAGTTCTTTGTGATGTAAATAAAATCAAGAAATTATCTTTAACTTGGGAATAAAATTATCTGATGCTAAACCCTATATAAATAAGATTTTAGAGCATTTAGAGATTGAAATTCTTTCTGAGATCAGAAAATTTATAAAATTAGCTCAGGTCCAGTTTTGAGTATTCAATATTTTAGAAACAACCAAAAAAATTGTCTTAACAGTCTCTCAACTACCTCTGCTCACACTTAGCAGTCAGGATTATTTTATTTCTCCTAGTAAGTCTTGCAGCTGAAGGTGAGATACTATGTGGCAAGAAGCTGCAGGCAGATGTGCATTGCGGCTCACAAGAGATTTTATTAATATGAAGTTCCTACTTAGTGAGAGCGCAAAATGCATCCTGTCAGTTTCCATAGTAGAGCCCTCTCCTGAGCAAAGGTAACATGCAGAAAAACCGCAGTTTGTTATGGGGCACAATCAGCCAGACAGACCAGGACAAAAAAGGGCTTATCTTGCAGTAAGTTAATTTGAACAGAAAAATATCTATTTTGGATTGAAACCTAATCAAGTGTTTGAGACAGTTCTGTTTGGAAAGGGCAGATGATTTTCACTTCAAATTGCTTCGTTGCAAAATCTCTGCCAAATTATCTCTCTGGCAAGATGGAGCCACCTGGCATTTTTGAATGGCTGCTGGGAGTGGCCGCATGCCAAAAATTTGCCAGACTGCGGTGATTAGTTTTAAAGAACTTGGCCTATGCTGTTCTTTCTCTGTGCAATGTCCTTGGGTCCCTCAATCCAGGAAGATTCCTGCACACTTATCAGGAAGGATGTGAAGCTTTTGGAGTTAATGAGGATGCTCTTCCATCTGCAGTTTTGGTCGCCATGAGGTAACATGGCAAATTTCTGGTGTTCCCAGGAATCCCCTTGCTTTTTGCCTTCAATCTTCCACTATGAAGTATTTGTTGAAAGGCAAAGGTTGTGCATAGCTGCCTTTCAGTTTTGTGGAGTAATTATACTTCTGGAAATGAGAAGGTTGCTATGCTGGGAAGCCACAATGGGAGGCACAGGCATTCTTGGCTCTATATCCATTGTGAACGTCCACAATGAAGAGGCTCCTGTGCCGCTGATTAGGAGTGCCCTTTGTTACAGGACATTTTTTCCTCAGCAAATATGTAGGTTTGATAAAGCTCCCACATGCTGAATAATGACCCAAGGCCAAGCATCAATTAATAGTCTAGTTTATAAATGGAGAAAGAAACAGAATCTGCCTTTTAGCCTTTGAATAGCAAGCCTGTTTTAAACATCTTGACTGTCATCTCTTTAAATTCACTTAGAAGATCTGTGGGCTTTAGCTCATTGCCTGTGTGGATCTCTGCACTCCCGGGTGAGTTTTCCAGGACCTTGGTGTAAAAGAAGCTTAGGCCTGCTATTTGTGTATTACTGAAACTTCTTTCAAAACTGCTGTGACAAGTAGAACAGCACCACTATAAAGCAAGAATTTTGGGAAATGTGCCTTTGGAACTTTTTAGGAAGGAGGAGGAGAGACCATCTGTTTTGCTTGTCACAATTCTTGTTTGTTTAAGATGTGAATTGCCAGAAATGTGGAAAGATTGGGTACAACGACAAGTGATAGAGTAATTTTCACACTGGACTTATGGGAAGCATGTGTTGTCCATCTGTGTGATTCTCATTTTATGCAAATTTAGGAAATATAGTCTTATGTCTAATTGTCCAAAGGTAGTTCTGAACATTCAGATAGAGGAAAGATACCACGCCATATCGTCAGTAGGCCTTCCTTTGGCTCTGTAACGCGCCAGTGCAGAATGCTGCTTGTTTGAAACTACAAATCATAATAAACGTTTATATTTAGAATCCCATAAAATAATGTTTCAGGGTCTGCAAAACACTTCAGACCCATGCTTGGGTTTTCCTGGAAGTGGAACAGGATGCCACAATTTTCCCGACCTTCCTAAGCAGGTGTTACCAACCTGCCCTCAGTCACATACTGATGCCTGCTGGATTGTGATGCTGGGGGAATACTAGAAGAGGCTGGTGAGAGCCTTCAGGCTAAAAAAATACATAGCTGTACATGGTTAAAGCTTAAACAAGGCATATCTGAGCTTCTGGGAAGAAGCGTTAATTTAAGGTTTGTTTTGGGGGAGGAAAGTGTTTATTTGCCTTCTTAAAAAAGAAATCACACTCCTTGGAGGGTGATGGAAGTTTTACCTGGAGCATATTGCATTTTTCAGAGCTCATGAAAATGATACTTTCCCTTATCTACCCTAAGCAGTTTCATCGAATAGGTCCCGAAAGATACAGTTTTCCCTCCTCTTTTTTCCTTTTTATCAGTATGTGGTTTGTCTACAAACTGCAAATGATTCTGTATTTTTTTAACTCAGTGTGACATCTGGAAATGCGACTAGAAATAATTTTTAATTCCACTGTCATTGAAGTGCAAGCATTCCCAATTTAAAATACACTTTTTTGAGTGTGTTCAGTCAAGGATTGCTTCAGTGCTTGATCTTGTAGAAAGACAAAAGAGATCCACCTGTAGTAAATATGTGATTCAGTTTGGAATTCCTATTGGAAGTTCCTATGAAATATTTTCCTTTGTTGATGATTCTTTAAATGGTACAGTGCCAGCAGTACCAAAGATTTAAGTTTGTGCATTGTTGCTTACTAAACGCTCTTTAGACAGACACCTTGGTTCTACATACTGGCTTTTAGGATTTTTTTAGCTGCCTGTTGTTATTGTTTGGATGATTTCAAGGTAATTCCCATTTGTGATTTAAAAAATATTCTATTTACTGTATGGTGTACCATTAAATCAGAAAAAAACCAACCATGTAAGAAGACAAATTTTTTAATAAATAGCAATATAGTGATGATAATTTGTAAACACACGGATTCTGACTCCTTACAGTCTGGCTTTTGAAGAGAGCTCTGTTGTATTTGTGAGCAGAATGGAAATCTTGTTCATAATGCCTGTTGGTCAGTTTTGTGATACCTGATGTCAGAAAGGCTGCTGCTGAATACTGGAAAGACAGTGTAGCAGGACCCCAGGTTTTGGCTGGGTCAAGAATACTGCTATATATAATAAATCTCAGACACCTTTAGGTATATGAAGCTAAAATGGTGTAGGAGAATGGACTGACTAAAGGGAAGATAGGGACCATCACAATCAAAGAAAATGATAGATTAAGCTGAGCCTTATCTTGCTGTGGGTCTCACATGATGAAGGGAGAGAAACTAGAGAAGTTAGGTCTTGTGTATCCAGCAGGACAAGAAAGAGAAGTAGGGAAAAGATAGTAATCCATATTACATTGACTGAGGTAAAAATTCCTATTTCATAGAGCAGCTAATTATTCAGAGATGACTCTCAGAAAAGGGGGATGAAACATGTTTTCTTTTGTCCAGTAGGATTATTTAATAAGTAGGCCTGCTGGTTTTCAGGTGGGAGAGGCTGGGGAAAGGTTTCAAGTCTCTTCTGGTGGCAATATTAAGCTGCTGTTTTTGGTGGTGGCGGGAATCAAAGGTGGAGGAGGACAAAAGGAAAGGGAAGAGCTGAGGTAACAGAAGAGGGATGCTCCTGTGCAACTCAGGATGGACGGATTCAAAAGTGAGGAACAGCAGCTTTGTGAAACACAATCTTTTTTTCTCTGTGTGTCTGTTTTCTCTGTCTCAAAAGCCGAGCTCTGTGTCAGCCTCCTACTAAAATGTGCCTTACCTTGAGAAAAGACTGGTCCAGACTTAATTATCTTAGGAAACGGGAAGCTTTTTTTTTTTTCTGTCCTAGAGTGCTTGTTAAATGAATCTTCATGGTGAATAACTACAATAAAGGTTATAAAATTCTTATATATGTGTAATTTGAACTATAAATGGTAAGGTATCTGAATATGGTGCAACTGTCTGTTTAAAAATTTTAAATGGAATAATCAAGTATATTTTATATGTGGCTGCCCAGTAGAAGGTGCTCCATAATTCAGGTTTTTCTCTTATCAATGTATAGAAAATACATTTTAAAAAACACTTAAATGTAATTTTATGGATTCTAAGTTTGAAGAGAAATTTATATCTTTAAGATAAACATGGCAGCCAATTTGCAGTATGGCAATAACTTATTAATCTTTTGATTCTGGAAACTTCGTGTCTGAAGGAGTGAACTGCAGTACTTGTTCTGCTTCCTCTTTCTTTAGATTATATAAGAATATGTTTAGATTATAGATTATATAAGAATGTGTTTAAACTGTAGCTGATTCACTGAAACCTCTGGGTTTTCTTTTGATGCCTTCATCAAGCTTTACTTTATTCATGCAAAACAAGGAATTCAGGAGATTTGAATAAACAACTTGTAGCTGTCCATGTTTTCTGCTAGTATGTTTTAATCAAACAATTGTGAGGTGTATGTTGCTATGTTACTGCTTTGTCTTTGTCTTTGCTTGCCTTCAACAGAACTAATTTTTCCCAAAGCTGCATCATGCTCCTGCCACACTGCAATGTGCTATACAGATGTGTCCTATAAGCAAGTTAGCTGAAGTATCTCTGTGCTGTAAGCTGATTTAAGGAAGCAGGAAGGAAGAGGTACACCTCCTCTCTTCCACACCCAAAATATTATGGAATCTGCAACAACTTCAGAAATTCTTGCATGTTGCTGGAGGTGGTTTTAGTTTTCACACCAGAAGTAATTTAATTTCAGCACTTAAAGCCCAAAAAGCTCCAACATATTGCTAGCGTGCAAAAATTCCATGTGTGCTAAAAAACAACAGCATATGGTTGGGTGGGGTGTGACCAAAATGAACATAGTTATCACATTGTGAACTTTCTTTTTACAGACTTGATTAAATAAGGAAGAGGGGGGCAAAAGGGGGGCATATAGGACGAGAACCTGGAATCCTCTTAGAGTCTGTCCTTTCAAGTGCTGTGCAGTGAACAGAAAGGTTCATAAACTTGCATAAACTTTGGTTTAAAATAGGAGACTGACATTTCATCTGAACATGAACAGGTAGAAAAAGGAAAGGTGGAAAGAAGGCAAGATATCTCTGGGGTGAATTGATAGGGGAGAATGGTAGGACATGCAGGCCAGAGGGGTACTTCAGCCCCCCCTGTTTGCTCCTAGAAATGAGGTAGGTTGGATTATTTGCTTTGAATTGGGTAGAGCAAGTTTTAAGAGGATTCATTTTCTGGGACTGTGTGTTTGAGGATGTTTAAACTTTACCATCAGTTCTTCTCAGCATAATTTTATGCTGAGGTAATTGTAGAAACAAATGATTTAAGTGATTTCTGATTGTGACTGTATATGTATATCCACAGTCTTTTTTTTTTTTTTTGTGACTCAGGTCTCTTTTCTGTTGAGTATTTGAGACCTTATTAGGTCCCCATATAGGAATATCTAAAAATTGTGCAAATCAAAGTCAGAAATCTTTCTGGAAACTTGAGTCTAGATACTTGACTTATCCTTCTGAATCCTTGGTGGCAAGGTTGAAACCCTTTAAGACAGTAATACCAAAAAGCTCAGGTGACTAATATCAACAACAGCAGTTGTTTTGTGTGATGTGGCTGCACCTAAAACCCCTCAACTGAGTGTATCTGTCTTGAGTTGTTGTTAGTGTAGGATGCTTGCCTAGTTTACTTTGGTCTTGTCTGCCTTTTCTGTGCTCTTCTGGGTGTAAATATATCAACAGGAGCAAAACCATTATTTTCTGGCACATCACATACTATTCTATCTGGTCTCCAGGTGTGAGTACAACAGCAGCCCACCTCTGCCAGGTAGCAGCCCTTTGCAGGCTATTCTACTGCCCAGTGCTTGGCTCTCTGCATGACCAGCACTGTTGCCCTCTGGGTGGCCAGGGAAGATGCCTTCAATTCATATTCCCAGTCAAACTATGTCATTTCTGCTGCAGAGGCCAAACACCATCCCTGGGCCCTGTGAGCTATACCATGCAAAATGTGCCTTTTTTTTCTGCATGCAAGTCTGTCTGATGGTTCAAAGTTAAAAACAGTCCTAGTTTGGCTCTGTTGTTGAATAATTGGTGATTTCTGTGAACTCTGTAATCTACTCTGGTTTCTAATGGTGAATTTCTTCATGCTTTTTGTTCTTCCCTTTGTCTTCTCAAGTGAATGGTCATCCTTGAGCAGCCTCAGTGATTAGAGCTTGGCCCAGCTTTCTTTATGTTCTTGCAAACAACAAAATAACAAATCACATAAAAGTCTATTCTTCCAATTTCAATGTTAAGAACAGAAAATTACTTTGGATGACTTTGCAACTTTGGGAAACTTTTGATTTTTGCCCAGAAAGGCCATTGCTCACGTTAATTATGTTGGCTGAGACAAAGCATCTTTTTCAGAAAAAATTCAGGTTATTCTGTGGAACAGTAGGGTCTGTCAACATGTGACAAGGCTGCCATACCTCGAGGGGAGGACCCAGTTGATGCAACAAAGTGTCAATCAGGATGCAGAGCTGCAGGAAGTTAACTCATGCGTACTCCAGGGTTGTCCAGATCAGATGAAGAAAGTGCCAAAAGAGCTTACCCATCATAACCAGCTGAGAGATGAGCTATCTATGAAAGACAGGACAGCTTGAAGGGCCCTGAATGGTGATCTCAGGAGATGTGTCCCTCAAAGGATAGAGACATGCTTCATGTACAGTCACTTGAAGCAACTTGACATGAAAATACTAAATAAAACATACAGAACCCCCAAGAGGGCATTTCACCAAAGAGCCCGAATGGGAATTAGCCAGCCTTTTAGCAGGTGTAGGGCCCTGCCTGAAAGTGGCATCATAGATGTCTCCTGAGTCTTCCCACTAAGCCAGTAATGGATCTGCAGCTTGCCAGATAGTCTGTCATAGGCTGTCAGCCACGGCTGGGAGGAGGGATGGCAGCCTCTTTTGTTCCCATGTCAAGCACTCAGAGAAGGGACTCCTAAGTAGACAATTCAAGGGGAAACAGCTGCTGAGTTCTCAATTCTCCATGACTCTCTAATTTTGCTTTCTTCTCTTAATGTATTTGCCTGCTGCTGGAAGAAGGTTGTGTGCTGACAGTCAGACAAATAACGAAAGTCTATAAACTTCACTGAAAAACTACTGTGAAGTACAGCTATTTTGATGCTTATGGGAGAACAAGTTGAAAGGCTTTCTTGAATATGTGGGGCCATGGATGGATAATTTTAAACTCATGTAAAAGGGCACACTCACTTGGTTTCCCTAGGTCTGATCTTTTAAGCCAAACTGAGTATTACAAACTCTTCTGGTTTTGATTGTGAAGGAATTTTTTTCCTCTTCTAAAAAGCCTAAACACCTGACGTCACTTGAATATATGAATATGTAATATTTTACTTAAACAAATGTTTGAAGTGTGGCTTGAAAATGTAGATCTTGTAGACATTAAAAGGCAGACTGTTGTTAAACAACCCCTCCCACATGATTAATGTCATATAAGTTTTAGGCTAATATCAGGCTTCTCACTCACAGGTTTCGGGTTGACAGTACTTAGGTGTTTGTATCTGTACTTTTTGGTGTACTCTTTGGTTGACAGTACTTGGTTGTTTGTATCACTTAGCAAACTGCAAAAGTGTCCATGAAGTCCAGTAAGAAAAACTTCTCTTGGGCAGTTTGTCTCTGTGAGCAACTGACTGGCTTAGCCAGGGCTATATAAACCCCTCTTACCTTCTCCTGCACCATTGCCTCACTCCTGACTCAGACCGAGTGTGAAAAATTTGTGATTTGTAATTTGTAATTGTTCTGAGCCTGGCTAGCCTTGGCGCTGGGGTGTTTCTGAGGCCTCCCTTTCAGGTTATTTTTTGTGTCTTTACCGGCACGCCGTGCCCGCGGGCTGTGCTCGGGGTGCCACCGCGCGGGTGCGGGTCCCCAGCCGGGGCCGTGCCGCGAGTGCCGTGCGGCGCAGCCGCCACCAGATGGCGCCATTGGACCGGGCAGTGCGGGCGGGCCCGCTCCCGGCCCGGGCCCCGGGGCTGTGGGAACATCCGGTGCCGCGGGCGCTCGGGGAAGCGGGGGCCGTGTCCGAGCACTGCGCCTCTGGCTGAGGGGCAGCCTGTCGAAAACTTCCCGTAGGACGCAACGTGCTTCTTTCATTCCCCTCCACATCCATCATAAAGGTGAGGACGGGCACGGCATTAGCCGGTTTATTTATGTATGTATGCTTCACACGAATGAAGGTTGATGGCCAAAGAGTATGTCCGTGTTGTCAAAATGCTTTCTTGTTTGCTCTTTCTGACAGTCTGCAGGACAGGAGCCTCTGTTCCAGTGTTTTAGTTTGAATCAAGAAGGATGTTATAACCTAAGCACCACAGGGTGGTCTCAGAGCACACAAAATTGCCTTCTTTACGATGAGATCAAGAAATCCTTATGCGAGAGGCACAGAAGACAGTCACACTCCAAACACATCTGCTACAACTGTAAAGGCCCTCAGACCCCAAGCAAAGTTTAGAGACTTGACTGAAGAAACACCCCCCAAAACTTTCAGTGTGGATGCTCTCGGCTCCAACTGTTTCACTTCATGGATCCACTCCTTCCAGGCTGTGATAAGTGTTAATTTTCACATAGCCTAAACTCACTGTAGTGTCAGCTGATAGAGATAGTGGCCCATAGGGGAAAATGAATGCCTCCAGTTTAAATACCTGCCTTTGTATCAAGTAGGTGATGTGGATAAACCCCATAGTGATGAAAGACCTCTGTNTTTAAGACCAAGAAAAGGCATAATTTTCCATACACACAGAGGCAGTGTGGGCATCTTGCTGACTGTGCCACTTGTAATTTGCACTAGTGGCTGTTCAGAGAAGAGATTCAAGAAATAAATTCTTTTTTTTCTTTGTTGTTTCACTTTTATGGCATGGTCTCAGGCTTCCCACAGACTCAGGCAGGTGTTTCTGTGTGAGTTATGATGAGTTATGCCAGTTTTGAAAGCTGTGTCACCCCCGCCTTAAGCTTGTTTGCATTCGTCTTTTAAATCCAAAGCAAAAGCTGTGGAGAGACATTGAGAAATTTGTTCTCATCCCCACTCCTTTGAAAAGAACCCTCAAAGTACAGAGATCTAGAAAATGATGGTGCTTTCATTCTGCAAGCTGGCATCGCTTACTAACACTGATATTTTTTGTTATAGTCAACCCTCAAATATGATATTTCTGGAAATGAAAGTTTTAGTTGCTGGGTAGAAGAGAGTTAATAATCCTGAATATATTTAAAGGTTATGTTTTCTATATTCATGTAAAGTTATACTCAGTAGTGCATAGAGATGGGTGATGAATGCTCTGAAGCCTCCAACAACTTGGTGAGTGGGCATCCAACACCTCCTATCTAGAACATATTCCAGGATCATTATGAAATACATTTAAGGTAATTTGCAGAGTCCAAAATCCTGGAAACAGGAACTACCAAATTTGGGCTTCCTGTATTACTTTCACTCTTGCTGAGCTGTCTGCTGCAGTCATGGCTGGGGAAATGATTTCATGAGATATTTCCGTGACTGTGCTGCCAATGCTGCAAGGAGGATGCAGTGAGGCCTCCCAGACAACTGTAATTCCAGCCTACTCCAACTTCTTCAGGTGTCTGACTTTTTTACTGTAGCTCTTAATCCTTCAGCTGAGGGTCTTTGGGTGAGATGTCATTGTGTTTTTATGGAAAAATTGTAATAAGCAGTAAAACAAAAATTGCAGTAAGGTTTCATCAGGATTGCTCATGTACTAAAAAGTAATCATGTTCAAAAAACATTGTTGAATTTAATCTTGGTTTTATGCTGTGAATAAGTTTTTTATTTGAAATTACATTGAATGAAATTTTATTGAATTATAGTTTCATTTAAATATTATTCTGCTTTCCTATCTAGGTATTTTGAAGGACCACAGCAAACCTGGAAAGTTCTGTGTTCAAAATTATGCTTAAATAGTTGTGTTCCTTTATTTAACTGGATATCTTATCAGGGTGGCTTTGAATTGCTGGAAAAATGCGTAAAAAATATTGTCATTTTTCAAAACACTTTGTTTTTAGTGAATATAAATTGCCAATGAAATCTTACCCTCTGAGCCTAGTTTGTAATAGTCAAGGATATGTGACAAAGAGCTTGTTTCAAAAAAAAAAATTTTTTTATGTTTTATTCTTAAAGATGGATTGAGGGAAATATGTCGAAGGCAAGTTGTGCCAGCACTGCTTAACCTGCTAGTATCTTGGAGATTATTTCTGCTGGCTTTGTGGGCCTTTTCAGTGTGATCCTTGAAAATGCTAATTAATTTCAGGATTGCTGTGTGTGTGATATGCTTTGACATACACAGCAAATTAATAATAATATAATAATCTTTCTAAAAGAATTTTGAGAGCAATTTATAGTTCATGCCAGATGTCAGTTGACTGAGTAATTTAACACACTTGTGTAACTGAAAAGTAATAGCTTTTGCGAGCTTGCCATGCTGCTTATGGATATGAATGACAAAATTTATGGGTTTTTAGCTATGTGCATAATCCAAAAACATTCACTCCCTCTTGCAGGGAATAAGCAGTACCAGAAGTGAATGTGTTTTAATCATCTGAAACATATAGCCCAAATGCTATTTTATTTGTTTAAACCAGGAAAAGACATAATTCCTCTAAAGGAAGTGCTGTGAATGCAAGACCAAGAAAATTGTTCTAGTCCTATCAGTAGCTGCAGAGACCACATCTCCATAAAAGTCGTTAAAGCAGCAAAGACAGCACTGTCAGCTTAGAAATTGTGCTAGAAGTTATACTAAGCCTCTGGCCCTGGAATCTAAAGTTCTTCTTCCTATGTTTGTGCCCAGTGCAATGCCCCCGAATCTTGCGGGTTTTAGACCTAGATGTGACCCAGGGGTTGGGGTTTAGGGAAACCACCAGGATCCCCCTTTCCAGACTTGAACTGCCTGGAAACCATTCAGCCTGAGATGGAGTTCCTCTAGAGCAGACACAGAGAGATAGACACCTCTGGGAGGAGGTTCTTCCCTGAAAGATAGGTGGATGAATTGCTTTTTGTGAGGAACCAAATCTAAGTAAGATTAATATCTATGTCCCTTCATGCAAATTATGAAAAACTACAGAACTGAGTGTAGGGTGTTCCCTTTACCTCTCAGGAAAAAGACAATTTCACAATCATCCTGCAACTCATGACACTGAGTGTTTCTAATTTGGTCCAATTTTACAAAAAGTGCCATACATATTTGGTTTTTTTTGATGCCTAAAGATTTTCAGCTTTTTCATATATTTGTAGCCTTGTAGATTTAATATAAAGTTGTATCGTTTCTAGCACTTTCTTACTCTTTGTCACATGTCAGAACAGCAGCAATCCCTTTATGTCACATTCTTGAAATTCTGTTTCGTCTTGTTTTCAAGAAAAGGATTTCTAACAAGAACTCCGTGTTTTGCAGCAGGACTTGAGAGACATAACAAGAAATAGGGCAAAGAACCCCCTGGAGAGTCTCCAAGGGGCAGACCCAAGGGTGGGTTACCAGGGCAACTGTTCTCCTATTGGATGTACCTGCTAGATATATTAATTAATTAGACTTATAAAAATTGTGACTATCTCATGCCACGTGTGCACACAGCTATATTTGTGCACCTGCAAGCTTTCATTAAAGAACTGTTCTTTTTATTACCACTTTTAATATTGTTTGGAAAGTCTTTTTTCAATTCTAGGCAACAGCTTCACCCTTTGAAGCAAAACAACTCCCTCAGATCTGGGCTCCTTATAAAATGTCGTAGAAACTCATGTCCATAATGCTGCATGGTGATGGTTCATCCTAGGGTATTGGAGTGTCAAAACATTCCTGCCTCTCCACTCTGCTGCCAACTCCATCTCCATTACCACTATTCTCTCTGAGAAAGCAAAAGCCATGCAAGGACCCATCCAGGTAAACAAATGTGGGGCTTGTTAAGTTAAATCAAATGGGTTGACCACTTTGGAGTGTAAGGAAAGGAGCTACAAGCCCAGTTCCTGCCTGCCTGCCATCAGTTTCCTCCGGCTGAGACTCTGTGATCTCAGCTCCAATACAAACTGCATGTGCTGGATTAAATATTGGGTTTTATTTTCTTTTACTATTTGTGTTTGTTTGTTTTGATGCCTGAAGAGGCTACCTGGCAACAGAGACTAGACAGGAGTAAGGGAATAAAGGTGATACTTATTTGAAAGGCCTTCAAAGGTACACCCTGGGAAGCCCAGAGGCTACTGCCAAAAATGGACCCCAAGAAGGAGGACAAGTCACGAGTTCTTCACGCTTTTATAGGTTTGGTCCATTTGCACATCAGCATAAATTTGCCAATTAAAACGTCAGCTACTGATGTAAGTTCTCTAAGCTCAGCCCCCCTTCTCCAAGATGTTGGTTTACGCATTTCTGGCCCAGGACAGCCGAGGTGTCCTTGAACTGCAAACCTAGAGACTTTATGTCTATCTTAGCATGAGAGAGCAGCAGCAGCAGGCTGCAAGATACTTCAGAGTTTTATGGTAGGCAATAGAGAATATAAAAGCTAAACCTCAAGGCATCAGTTTAATTGTTTGTTTGTTTGTTTGTTTTAAAGGGTGTTTGTGCTTCTCCTGTAGTCTTAAAAGTAGCAATTAGCTTACCCTGAGAATATTACACCCAGGAATTTCCCATGCATGCATTTAGATGCCCAAATACATCTTTGAATCAGAGGTCAACAGGCAGAAGCCAGGTGAGGTGAGAGGAGGTGGACTGGAAAAGAATTGGTTTGATCAAAAAGGGATGGGAAGTCAGTGAACAGTACAAGACCACATTATCTGCTTCACTCAGTCTCCTGAACTGAAATCCCACTGATCTAGAAGATCTGTTACTCATCTGCAGAAGAAAGAGGGTGCATACCATCAATGACATCTCCAAAAAAAGTTACAAGGATTATGAATGAGATGGATTGTGATTGCTGTGTACCATAATTTCTTTCAGCTCCTCACAACTTTGATATCTATCAGTTTTTTCATCTAAAGATAGCAGTAGAGGCTCTTGAGAGTAACCCACACATGCAGTGCCTAGCAGGGAGGGACCTTGGCTTTGAAGGACCTGCCATAGCTAAGATTAAAAAAAAGAGTTACAGTGTATGCTAAAGCTGTTTTATGAGTCATATTCCACTTTTTCATCGGGAACATTTGACAAGGTTATCCTATTGACACATGTTGTGGAAAACAGCAGGGCCCTCAAGGGGGTTGGTTAGAAAACAGTTTTTCTCATAAGTAACCAGCTAGGAGCTGATGCTCTTTAAGGCATCCCAGTCCACACACGCTCTGTAAGCCGATCACAAACAACACCTGGACATATTTTCCTGTGCACAAAATCATGGGGTCAATATGGGGAAAGTAAGGGTAACGTTGTAAATGCTGCTCAGATTTTATTGGCTTACATATAAACTGGTCTCAGGACCATAGCAGGACATAGAATGTCTTGCTTTTTCTTCTAAAAAAACCTGTGCTCCAGAGAATGCAAGTAGGCCCTGTGCATAAGCACTGTAAATCTGAAGTTCCTATATGTTTTCACCATATCTCATAGGCAGATTTTAGTGGTTTTGTGTGAGATTAGCTAGATGGTTTAGGCTAGAGGGATAGCTGATGCTGTGCCTCTGGTAACTTCATCTGAGGAGGTTTCCCAGTTGAGTTTGCCAGTAAATCTGAAGATATCTGAGTCAAATATTTTCTTTGATTTTGATTGAGAATTTTCAGTCCAACTCAGAGGATTTCATCCAGGCTCCTTTCATGAAAATAAGAGAGGAATATTACTTTTTCTGTCTTATTGAGACCAAAAGAAGCATGGAGTAGACCCACGTTCTACAAGCAAATCTTTGGTTAGCTCACGTCGCTCCAGACAGCCTTTACCTTGTTTACATCTTCCTGCAGATTTGACTGAAGTCAGTAGAGATGCACACAATACATCAATGCAAACTTTCTTCTGCATAAAAACAACAATTTAAAATCAATTTGCATTCCTTGTAACAGTAACTATGTTCACTTAAATTATAATGTTGCAGTATTCTTGTTAGACAAGACATGATTAATAGTTTTGATAACAGGCTTAAAAATCTGCTCAATATAAGTCATGCCTTCTACATTATTCTGACTGGAATCGTGTGCTGTGGTTCTAAGAAGTAATTTGCTTATTTATTTTAACAGCCCATTTAATGAAACTTTAATGAAGAGCAGTCCTTATGGCAATCTTAGGCTTTGTGTGTGTAGGAGGAATATTGGATCAACGTCATCTGTAACATTTTTAGCTTGGGATTTTTATTGGTGTGTTAGTAGAAGTTCTGTGTTTGCAGTCCACTTTTGTGGCAGTGCCCCAAACTAAATGCAGTTTCTCAAGAGACAAGGACTTGCCAAATGCTGTCCTTGTCACAGGAGAGTCTACGTGAGAAGCTACAACATCAGACTAACCATAGCTGCAATGGCTTGTTTCTTTTTTCCCTTCTGAGAGGAGGGAGGCTGTGTTGAGTTTGAGGAAACTGTAGCAGCAAGACTGCAGGAGTAAGATGCTCTCTTGGGTGTGTGTATGTCTGTATGGTGGCTCACTCCCCCTGCTACACTGTCCCCAGTAATGTATGAGAGGTAAATTTTTTCTTCTGATCTGAAACAAGAATGAATTTGGAAGTCTTATAACTTTTTTTTTTTTAACTTTCCTTCTGGCCAGCCCTACTTTATTAAGTTAGCATATTTATACGAAATGAGGAGTTCTGAAGTTGACTAGGGAAGTCCCTAAGATCACCACTGCCATTATAAAGCCAAAAATCTAAAAACGAGGATAAATCCCTTTTGTATGGCTCTATAAGCAGCTCTACTTGCTGGTTAGATTTACATATCAATGCATTTTGATCTTTTTTCCTTCTGAACACTTCTGAATTAAGCCTATTCTTCAAGGCATTTGTTAAACCATGCCACTTAGGAGCTTGCAGATATTTCCTGGGCCATTTTAAAGTATGACCAGTTATCAAGCCTTGTACTAAAGTCCTGTGTGCCTTTTCTTGGTAACAGTGTTGCTTTTTTCCATCCTCATACACAGCATCCTGTTGCTTATTCCTTCCTTGTGTTTTCATCCTTGTGCAAGTTCAACTTGTTGTGGTATTTGCTGAAATGTAGGAGGAAAATTTCTGGGTTTCGCTTGAGCCCTGCACATTATGAGTTGGCCCTCAAGGAGATTCCCATTGCGGCTCCAGCACTGACAGAGCAGTGGGAGAGAGGAAGTGCATGGCTAGGGTAGTCGATGGAGAAAGTGGAAATGCCTTCATCCTCACACTGTCAGGAAGAGAATGATGCCGAGCCCTGTGCTGGAGCACACCTGGGATTGCTGGGTTGGGGATCAGACTGGGAGGCTGGTGGATGGTCCTCCTCCCTCCAGCACTGTTCTCGGACTGGACTGTCCCCACAGTCCTTCTGCTGTGCCACTGCTGAAGCACTTGGACACAGAATTTACCCCATTCTTGAATTTAGCACACATGCTTTTTGGAGAAAACAAAGATAAGTGGTGGAGGGTGTTTTAGTAGAATCTGTTCACTCATGGAAACTTGTCTGACTGAACCTTGAGGAAAGGGAGGACACCTCACATGATCAAGCACTGTTTTCTACCTACCTTGTACACACACACACACACACACACACACACACACACACACACACACGTGCCTGCTCATATGCACAGACCAGCTGTGACCAGTTCCAAAACCTACTCACAACACAACCAGTGGTTATGAAACCACGGTGTCAAACTGGAAGCCGTTGTATGTTGCTATGAGTATAATGGTTTGCCTAGAAGAGCAAGCTAAGGTTTCCGAAAAAATCAGTGATGCAGGATCGAGAACCTGATTTTCTGAAGTGGTGGCTTCAGAAAATGAGGGTCTTCAAAGCCATATTAAGTTTTGACTATCAAAAACATGAAGTCAACTTTTTGCATCCTATTATTACTACTACCATTAGTAGCAAAACCAGAAACTTGTGAAAGAATATAGGAGCAGCACTGCATTGTGAACAGATAGTAAATGTAATTGTTTATTAAATAATGTTTATTAATACTACTTTAAATTATGAAACTGATTCAAGAAGTCACTTACCATTAAGAATGTACTTGGATGTATTTTTAAATGCTTTTGTGAACTGATTCACTAACAAAGGGAATGGATTAGAACTTAAAGTAAACAGCATGGATGTCTTCAGGCTTTAGAAAGTTAAATAGAGTGGAAGTGCTTTTACTTAGGTGAAAGGAGCATTAGAAGAGAACTTAGAATTAAGTATTTTGAAAGATTTTTTATTTTCTTCAATAAATTCTGTTTTTTAAAGCTTCTTGATTCTCTAGATCCCTTTGTTTTAGTAGATGTGCTATAAAGGTGTGTGTGTGTATATATATATATGTACGCACAAACACACATGTATATATATCTATCTATACTATATGCACATGATGTCCAAATGTAACACCTGAGAATAAATGTGTATCCTGCAGACATGATACTGTAGCTTGAAGAGGTGGGCCCTGGGAAATTTGGCTATATAATAGTACTTCCCAGTAGCGTGCTTGACCAGGTTTTCAAAGTCTCCCCTTTCTGAACCATTTTCAGACAGACTAATAACAAAAAAGAGGAAAAAATCACAGGCTAAGCAGTTTGTGCCAATGCTAAAGTGAGCTGGCAGAGTTCTTCACAGTGAATTTCCAGATTTTCTCATTATGCCCCTCTAATACCCAAAGCCCTCCTTAGAAGTTTGTTAGCAGCTCTGATTCCTATAGAGCTCTTAAGATCTCTGCCCATACAAAATTTAGAAAATGTGTCACTTTGGACTTTTGCCCATACATTAGACTGTCCCAGTTAAGTAGTCCCTACTGCCCCTACTTTGCTATAAACACAGTTGTATCGTATAAGTACTAGAGTGCAGCAGAGAGAATCACATGAATTAGGTCCTGAAAATGTAGTGTTTGTAACAATCTTCCCCTGTCCTATCAGGGCTTGACCTGCAAAAATACTTACTCACTTCGAATAAGAGATCTTCCCTAATAATCAGTACTGTGTTGGTCACAGCTTTTTTACACTGGGAACTGAGAAACTGTACTGGTGCTTCCGAAACCCCGGCACTGGGCACACAACCTGCCCAAGGGCTGTGTGATGTGTATATATGTATACACATGTATACATGTGCTTATCTGCTCCTGCCAGGATAGGCAGATCTCAAGAACTTTAGCTAGGGAGTCACTGATGCCTAGACTTAGTACCAGTGCTGAAGTGTGGGCTTACCAGCTAGTGACTATCCTTGGAGTTCTCCATGGTGGGAGCCAGCCATTCGATGGAAGGCTGTAAATAGTGTTGAATTTAGATACCAGTTGCTGTGGCAATTGCTGCGTCTGAGGCTGGCTGGTGGTTCTACATACCCTGCTGTGCCGTGTTGTCTTCACAAGCCCTCCTGAGAGCTGTCTGGAGGAGGGGAAGTCAAGCCTATTGCATTGTATTTGGATGAAAAAAATGAAAGAAAACTGGATAAATAAACTTCTTAAAATTACTTTTTCTTGTTTCAGTAGCTGGGCACCCTTGAGATGGTATATTGAAAAAATAAATTAGGATCCTGTTCACAAATCTGTGATCTCTTTAGAGATGCAGATTTTTTTCCATACGTGATAATGTTTTCCAAACACCTTTTAAATAATTCATAACCAGGAGCCAGAATGTAGAAGACTTTTAACTACAGAGTGTCAAGTCCCTTTTCTTATTCATCTTGATCATATTCTCAAGTTTTTTCTGTGAATATTCCAGGGGTTTTTTTTTCTGAAGATGCTTGTTTGGAAGAGTTCAGACAATTTTTGACCCTGTTAACATACCTATTTTACTATATATTCTCTCACTGTTGGGTAAACTGAAAAAGTAGGAAATTCAGTTCTGCTAAATTGGGTCCCCAGAACCTTACCAGATCTCCTAAGTTTTTTCCTTCAGAACCTTCAGAAAACATGATCTGTTAGTGTGATGTCAGCTAATCTTTCTCTCCCAATATAATCACTTTCTAAGCATGTCAGCTCTCAGTAGGGACAGGAGGGCATGGCAACTCCGTCTGCAGCTTGGGCATTCCGGCTCCAATCAGTCTCACCTGGGGGTGGGGGTTCATTTCACCCAACTTTACTCCTAATGCTGAGACATGTTGGTGGTTAAAACCCCATCTTGTCCTTCTCAGGCAGAAGAGCAATGGTTGCTAGTATGACTAGGTTGCTAGGTTTCTAAAATTAAGGAAAATGCAGGAATCACTTGCTATAGGATGTAAAGCCTGAAACATGACAGGAAAATGTAGAGTTTTGGAGGAGGAACATGTGATATACTAGTGTGCATTATATTGATTTGAATTAGTTAAGGAGTCTGTATGTAACACAATAATTTAGTGTTGCCTTGTAATTCTAGCTGCTTTGAAGCCAACTTCCTAGTGCTTATTTTGTAGGGATTTTTCAAGGGCATTTTAAAAGATCAACCACCTTTCTCTTTCATTGATAAGGCTGTTCTGATCTGGCTCTGATATTTGAAATTGCTTCACAGGAGTTGTTACTGCCTTTTCCTCCCTGGACTTCGCTACTGCTTCCCTTTGATGGTCTTTCTAAATTCCAGATCTGGGCATAACATAAGCAGAAGGAAGGATTTGTCCTCCTGTTCCTTAGCAGACTTCCATATCCCCTCCTTCAGGGCAGGCTTTGTGCTGGAGTTGCAGTCCCAGGGCTCAAGGTTTATCCCAAATCACTGTCTTCTCTGCCCTTCAGCCTGATTCATGTGGCTCAAGAAAGAAATACGCTGCAGTCAGGAATCCAACACAGATTCTGCTGACAAGTTTTCATCAAAAAAATACTCTTCAAAGGCATCCCTTAATCACTTGGGACCTGTCGGTGGTTCTTGCTTGCTGGACAGAATAGTTCTTAGTTTCTGAGAGGGTGAGTGCTTGAATAAATTGAACAAAACCATGTGCACCTGGAGATGTGGGAATCTAGTGATTTTTGTGTTTGCCCACAAAATATTAATGTCTGCTGGAAGGAAGCTTGCTTGCACAAATGTCTTAAGCTGAACAAAAAACAATGAGCACATGCAACTGAAGAAAATGCGTTGTAAGTTAAAAATAAAAAGTAATGTTCACAGTTATATTGTTCTTTGAATTATTTGTCTCCTTTCTGTGCTTCTCCATATTACTATATAAACTTTTGAAATTGCAGAATTATTACTCTTCACTTAACTTTGTAGGCAATCTCAGTCTTCATTTCTACTCAGCATCAGCTGCAAGCTTCCTAATAAATGCTCAGCTTCTGTATTCCTCAAATTTTCCAAGCAGTTTCACGGTTTCCATACAGATGAGCTGGGGTAGTCTTTCATCTTTGCTCTTTCACATCCACATGAACCACAGAATAGCCTTCGTCTTGCAGGCTCATGCATTGTACCTGGAAAGGCAGCAGTGTTTGCAGTTTAAGATGGTAAAAACAGTTACACGTCTTCAGTTCTAACCTATTGTTTTCCTGTATTTAGAATTTCTTCAAACTTTTGCATCCTTAAGTGGCTTTTCTCTCATGCGTTCTTTGTCTCCAAAAGTGAGAGAAAATAATAAAAAAAATTATATGAAATTTAAATATTGCTGAAATTTATAACATGGTGTAACATGACTTTATGGACTGCTAAAGGTTTGAAAATGGATTAATGTTAATGTAGTTGATATCTGGGGTGCATTTATTTATCCATATTTTTTAATCTATGTATACCTGTGTGCAAACTACCACGCAGACAAAAACATTGTGTCTGAACTCCAATGTCTCTTTAATCATAAGTATCAGGAGGTGCCGTTCTTTGATGGCTTGCAGTTAGTATAGCATAAACCTCATTAAATGTTCTTTTATCAAACCACAAAATCTATAAACAAGTTATCTTTGCATTTTCCTTAACTCTTTGCTTAAAATCAGAAAAATTAATAAAGAGAAAAGCTTTTGAATCCCTTGATTTAGAGAATTTATTTCCAGCAATGTTAACAAAGCCATAACATACCTGGTTTTTCTGTTCCTGTTAGCTTATAATATTATTGACACATTGAAGTTTATCTTATTATGCAAGCTTTGCATAATAACAGAAGGAACACTTCAAAAAAGAACAAACAGTTATTTTTATAGCACTGCATTTAGGATTTTTAAATAATTTTTGTAAGAAAAAATGCTGATTCATTGAAACCGAGCAGTGAAATGGTATATTTTGTTAAATTACCCAATTCAAAAATACTTTGAATTAATGAATTAAAAAACCTTGTTGTGAACATTTTCTTTTATTTGAATATACTTCTCTTTCTTTGCCTTTCTCACTTTCTTCCTATGTCTTTTTGATTGGCTTTTTTTTTCTCTGTCTCTTCCTCTTTGTCTATTGCTCTCGTTCTTTCTCTTTCTCTCTTTTTCTCCTTCCCTTTCAAATCAACTTTTTTTTTTTTTACAATTGTCCAAAATTATAGGCTCTTAAATATAATTAAATATTTTTTCTTGATCCAGGCTAAGATCTCTTCTATTTTTTCTTTTCTTTTTTTTTGAGATTTTGACATGATAGAGAAAACAATGAGAATATTCTTCCTAGTAAATGAATTTGGTTACTCAGTCTTAAAATATTTTTTTTCCTGTCTTCCACCAGCTTATGAGAAGGCTTATTGCTTTATGTTCCTTTATGCCTATTTTAGGATTGAGATCTTTTTTCGAGATAGCATTAGTGCTAACATCCTAGTCATACAATTACTTCTTGCCTATCCTAGAGTTGTTTCTTCTCTGGTATTTGCCAGAGTTGTCCTACCTCCCCTCTGACTATATTTTGCTGAGCTGACAAACCAGGTTCTTGTGATCAGCTCATGACTGGAGATTACTCACCCTCTTTGCTATCTTGGCAGCCCTTTGCCTGACCACAACTGATCATACTGTACATAATCCCAATGTAGGCTTGCCTACACCTAGGGTTATAGCAGAAAATAATTTCTTCTAATAACACCCCAATGTTTTGTTTTGTTTTGTTTTGTTTTGTTTTGTTTTGTTTTGTTTTATTTTGTTTTGTTTTATTTTGTTTTGTTTTGTTTTTGCCAGGGGCATATCACATATCTGGCATACAGATATTATGTTACAAAACGGTATTCTAAGTCTTATTCCTCCTACTGCCTCCAGCCACTGGTGGTCCTAAATTACAACATGAAACAGTTTCATTAATTCCAGAGTGTGATCTCCCGCATTCTCAAGTGACATTAAATTCTGTTTCTATTATTCCCATTCTTTAAAGTCATTATATATTTTTTCTCACATAATATTCCAGAAGTCCTGCATTTTTCATAGACAAGGAAAAGTGTTTCTGGGACATCTCTCCTATTATAATGCATTTCTTCTTTTGAAGTAGGATTAATGCTCTATTTTGTGTGTGTATAGTATTAGGAAGGCCCTGGATGCATTTAATTGACTGCCTTAAGTGTATGGTGTGAGCACTGACCTTGGTCATACCCGTTGCTGTGGGAGTAGTTTGAACCTTCCGTTCAAGGGGGTTCAACAGTCCCAAAGTGTCTGTCCTGTCCTGACAGGGCACTGAGCACATGGGGGCTCTTATTCCATGCAGTATGGAGCTGTGGGGCTGAAGCACAGCTGGGGACTGCAGCGTGTGCTGCAGCACCATCTTAAATCCGGACCTCATGTAGGGAAGGATGGGATTCCTTTCCAAAGATGTATTGCATCCTCTGTGCTTCAGTGCTTCATTGTGTGTTTAAACCTGGCTCTTGGTCTAGGAGTACAACAACTTACTAAAAACTCAAGCTTACTAAAATTAAGCTTGCAAATACATAAGTGCAGAAGATCTATCTGAACAGGCACATATGTTGGTTTGATGTTATATTGACCATGATAAAATTAACAATTCTTTTGCCTTACCTGACAGTTTTCAATGAATTTCTTAAATACTTGTGACCTGAAACATATAGCTGGTGTCACTGGTTTGACTGAGGTATGGAATCTGACATTTTAATTGTTTGAAATTGAACAAAAGAACTGCAAAGAAGAAAAAGCCACTGATTTTTCTGTTTTCTTTTGGGGTTTTGGCACTCATTTCAAGGAAATTATTTCTTCTGATTGGCCTTTAGAATCCTCTACAGAGGGGACATGAGGAACTATAAATCTTCAAAATAGGTCAACATCCCACTAATTATGCTTTAATTAGTGACAGCCACATATTTTTTTTTATTCTTTTGTTCAATTTAATAGAAGTCAGATATATCCCAATTTTTCTAATTTGAAAGAAGTTGTGCCCTTGATTTTTAATGGACTTCACCCAGAATGTAGATTACCTGGAAGTGTCCATAGTAAAAAATTTAAAGGTTGTACCTTTAGTTTTTCTGTCACAGCTGTTCTTTTCATTTTATCCATAAATATTAGTAGACTGAACATAAAGTTTCTAAAGAAGAACATGTAGCAGAATTTCTTAATTAGCTTTGAAAAACAACAGTGTGAAGGTAAGAGCTTTTACAGGGGCCTGTACATTCATTAAAAATTATTTTCTCAGTTGATTGTCTCACACCCTGGACATAGAACAGTAAATCAAATAATAAATCTTTAAATGGTCGAAAAATACTTTCAATAACTCTGATAGATCTAGTTTGTGAGATAGGAATGATATATGGCATAAGTTTTAGGTTCAGAAAAGATTGCACAGTTATTTTATGCAGATTGTGCAAAATGTTATAGTGTTGAGCTATAACCCTCTGAAGTCAGGAAGACCTACATGTGTTAGGTATTTCCATGTTCCAAGCGCTGCAAAGATACTTCAAATAACTCTGTAATTCTTTGTTAAAATTGTTAAGAAAAGAATGCTATTGCCTTGCTTACTAACTCCTTTACCAGCTGCATTCGTTAAGATCTGTTTGAATACACACCAATAAATTCCTGTGTACAGAGTATTTTACTTGTCATTTCCTTGTACGGAAAACTTAGGGAAAACCTGTTAGCGTTGGAGTTAAAAACCTTAAATTGCATTTTAAGTATTTTTGTACAAGTATTAAGTGTATATTTTAGATCGTATTGCTTAACATGCAACTTGTACTTAATCACTTAATAAACAGAATTACTGTAGTACGGCAAATTAAAAACCAACCTTAGCATGAACAGTACATGAGTTAATTTAATAGTGTCCTGGTGCTAATTAAATTGTCCATAATTTACAATTTCAAATATTTTATACTAGCAGTGTATTTAAGATTTGGTATTTCTTCCCTGTTTTCTGATTGTGGGATTTCTCTAGTAAGACTTTCTTAAGACTATTTCAGACACACATATATTTAGTATTGAGTAGTGTGGTGCTCTTAATGCCCACCATGCTATTAAAGCAGTTCCAGATTAGGCAAAAATTAATTCACATTAGACTGCAAATTACTATCTCTATTATCTCACTCCTGAGTTATTGTGGTAATTGATCAGTATCAGAGGAGCTAAGTAATACAAAAGAAATGCGAGGAGTTTTGTGCAGAGTGTGAAAATGAGTCTTATGTCATACCTTTGCCGGCTGGCTCATTGACTCTCCCGTCCTGTGGCAGTCACCACTGTGCACCAGGCCTTGAAGCACCAGACAGGTCACTCCTCCTCTGCTTCTCTGTGGGACCGGGGAAGATCCTGCTGCTGGCACAGTTCTGCAGGGTGGAGACAGTGGGACAGTGCTTGTTCTGCTGCAGGGCTTGGTTTGCTTATTGCCTGATTTACCTGTTCTCTACACCTTCTTAGCCACCACCTTGAGTACAGGAGGACAAGTGAAGCAAAATAAGATGTTGGTATTTAATCTTCCTAATTCAAAAGCTAAATTAAAGGCTTTTAACTTTTTGAGAAAGACTGTGTCTGTAAACTGGACAATACCTTGACTGTGCCTCTTGCTCTAGTTTGTTCCTGAGTGAAACCAATGCCCTAGACTGCCTCAACAGCTGCAGTAAACAGGTAGAAGCTCATTTCCCTTCATATTTTCATGCCACAGATGGTATTCTATAGCTCTGAATTTAAATGATAGCCTTGATTCCCACTGGGAAGGTACGAAAACATTGCTGCTCGCGCTCCACATTGCAAAACATTTAGAATGACGTGCGCTTGGCGTTTTAAAGTTATCTTTTATTCAGGACGTCGCTTCAAAATGGTTCCTACCTGAAGTTTCCCGGGTTCTGCCGCGGAGACGCGGAGGCAGCGCTGCGCCGCGCCGGCATTGCGCTGGATTTGCGCTGCCCTGGATTTGCGAGGCGCCGTGCGCGGCCGCCAGGGGGCGCGGCAGTGCCGGGGCCGGGTGGGGGCGGTGGCGGAGGAGGAGGAAGATGGAGAAGAGGAGGAGGAGGCGGAGGATCGCCCCGCCGCCCACCCGGCCCCGCCTGGGGCAGCCCCGGCAGCCCTGGGGACAGGCTCTTCCCCCAGGGCTTTGGCCAGGCGTCGCTTAAGTAAAGAAAAAGGAAAAATAGGGTTTTTTTTTTTTAAAAAAAAGGCGTGGGGGCGGCAGGACATTGCTGTCTTCTAACTCAAGAGGAAGCTGGCAGGCAGTGTTCACCACTCTGTGGTTCACCACCACTGTGGGGAGCCGTGACTGAGGTAGCCTCGGAAATCAGGCTACCCCCAAGAAAAATTGCTGAGAGCAGGGTTTCCATTCCGTTTTCAGAGCAGGAAGGAAAGCGGTGGATATTAAATGCTGGTTACTTTCAGATGCCGCCACCAGAACCTCAACGCGCCTACGACAGCAATATGACATCAGAATGGGAAACGCACGTCTCTAGATGGCACAGTTCGTCACCTGGGTCTTCAGATCTTCATTGCATCCATTTTTTACGTGGTCCATCATCTTCATCACCACCGCTATTACTGCTATTGTACTTTAAAAGGCAGCAAGGTTCCCTGTCTCTGGAAGCTTTCCAAAAGAAAGCTCCATCCATTCCAAAGAAAGTTCCATTTCTTTTCAGGCATTAAGAAATATCTTAGAAGCTACATTGAGGGATTGGTGGTGGAAAATTCATTTACACATTTATGTTTCTTTTGCTACAGGACTATAAAATGTTTATAACAAATCTTAAGCACCGATTTCCAAGAAAACAAATTAACGTAAAATGTGGTGAAGAAAGTGTCTCACTTCAGGGGTGGTCAGCTCATGTTTGTAATCCTGCAAACAGTTTAACTGAGTGCTTCAGGTCGCTCAGGACACAAGGCATTTAAAATACTTCCCTGCTCTCTACCTGTGTGAGGGTCAATCTCTGCTGTGCATCATCCTGGCTCGCACACAAGCAGGCAAAGATGGACTTCCGTCTGTTCTCTGCTTGGCTCCTCTGAGATCCTGTGAAGTGCTGGGTCTCACAAAGGACATACAAGCAAGAAGCAGTGATGAATAGAAATTGTGACAATCTGATGCTACACAGAAAACACAAAATGTGTGTATATGTGTATAGGTAGATGTGTATATGTGAACAGGTATCTCAATAGAAGAAATGAGAGCAGCTATGTGTCACAGCGGGAGCAGGCAAAAGACTCGACCCCAACTCACTGAGCTGAAGGGAAAGAACAGAGTAGCCCATGTGCTTCATCTGTCTGCTGGAGAACGCAAGGATGATTACATGGGGATGAAGAGGTGACAGGCTGGGGAAAAGACAGGAATTCTCCCCTTTTATCCCTTTTCAGAGAAGGGTGATCAGTCCAATCTGCAATCCATTTTTTGGTAAAAAAACCACTGCTGTCAAGCTCAATAAGAAAGAGGGCACAGCTCTATGACCTTCAGGCGGACAGTGTTGTTATCATTATAGTTCTTGTGGTTACTGTTGTTTCTTAGTTGTTTTGCTTATTTAGTGTTTGAGAGCATCCCCTGCCCTGGGTGGCTGTGGCCGCTGTTTGATGGATGGAGAGCAGAATTAGGCCGCGGCAGATGGCTGTGGACAGAGTTGGGATGGGAGCAGGACAGAGCCCCCGCAGGACTTGCTTCCAACCCGGCTGTTTCAGAGTAGGGGTAGGAGGGACTCGACGGGAAGGATGCGCGGGGGGAACCCGCTCGGGGACTCCACCGGCGCAGCGGCTGTGCGCTGCGCATCAGCGGAGCCTCAGGCCAAGTCGCTCTCCTGCCGTCCTCGCACCCCTGCCTTGCTCGCCGCTCACTCCCGTCGGGATGCTGGGTTTTCTTCAGCCGCGGACGGTCCCGTTGCGAGGGCCACCCGGTGCCACCGGGACGCGCCTGCCCGACCGGCGACAAGCGGTCTGGCGGCCCNCGCACAAAGCCCGCACGCCGCTCCGCCGCCTGCCCGCCGGCACCGCTCTGCGCCGCTCTCCCCACACCGTGCCCATACGCTGCTCCCCCTCCCCGCCTCTCCCTCGCAACCTCCGCACACTCCACTTCTTCGCGCATCCAAGCTGTCTCTCCGCACATGGCTCTGCTGCAGTGCTCCCGCGGCACCTCCGGCAACCCCCGCCCCGCGCACCAGCTCTGCACATGGCTCTGCCGGCCCGCGGCACAGACGCTGCTCCGCTGCCCCCCGCGCACCGCGCCGCTGCCCCGGGGCCCGCGTTCCTCGGCTTCCAGAGGAGCCTCGCAAGAGGAGGAGCCATTACCGAGCGGGCAGTCCTAGCTACCGGCTGGGAGATGCGCAAAGAACAATCCTCGCGATGATAATATTAGAAAATATATTTATTTCCCATTAATCGACTTTACATGGTTCAGCCCAAGAAAGCGAGAGGTCGAGTCACCACTACCTTGAAAAACCACCACGGCTACCGCACCGCTCCAGTAGCCCCCCACGGCCCCGTTACCTGCTGCGGACAACTGCCCCCCGGGGCGCCCGTCCCGTGGCTGCGGCAGCTCCTTTCCACCGGGCTGAGCCAATCAGTCCACCAGTCCTACTTAGTCTCGGTTTCCGTAGGTGAGTACAGGTTGTCGAGCTCTTTATTGCTTTGTCTATCCTTTTCTTTCTTTCTTTCTTTCTTTCTTTAAGTTTTTTTTTAGCTAATTGCAATTATTTTTATTATTAAGATATTGTTATGGTATGTTCTAGCGAGATCTTTCATGCTGCTTTGAGGATCCGCTCTTGGCATTCACCGCGTGCCTTAATTGTATGACATTAAATCAAGGTCCGCTGTGAACACGGAGAGTCAGAGCCTTAGAGCGCTCTCTCTCTCTCTCTCTCTCTGGAAGCAGAACAGCAACTGATCCCCGAAAAAAACCCGGTAATTTCCCTCCGCCCTAGTCCCAGACTGGCCCGGACTGCGTACAACTCCTGCTCCAGTTTTCTTACTAGCCAGTCTGTTGTTTGAAATGCTCAGGAAGCTGTTAAATATGTATTTAATCGATTTTTTTTAAAAAAAGAAAATAAGCGTGTGCCTATTGCACACTTCCAGACGACTGCTTTAATTTCACCAGCGTCTTCGCGTGATTTTAAACATAGGAGTTGACTCTCCCCGATTCGACGTCTGTCAGTTGGCATCCCTGGCTGAGAGGAATGACCGTGTCTTTCCGGCTGTCTCGGTCCGCCTGGTTCTGCGGCTCCCCTGGAGCACGGGTGGGGGGAGCCCGCACCCCCAGAACATCCCAGCTCCCCTCGGCCGGGGGAAGGGCGGGGGTGGGAAGAGGGGATCTTTCGGCGATGAAAAATGAAAGGGCAGGTCGTGTCATCTTTCTTTGTAAAGCAAAAAAATATTTAACTCACTCGCACCTGCCCCTTTCCCGGGAGGGTCTGGGCAGCCCACCTGGCCTGCCTACACTGAACTGGCGAGTGAGGAAATGAGGGGTGAATTCATTACAATAATTAAAAAAAAATAAAATTAACCTATGTTTTATTATTATTATTATTATTATTACGCTTTTTGCCATCTTTCACCGCTCAGGATCGGGACCATTCCTTTTCGGTGCGGACGGCGCGCCGGGGAGGAGTGGAGTGGCCGGGCACCTTGCAATCACCCTGCAGGCTCGACCACGGCCGGACCCCAGGAACCGGGCAGCTGACCTCGACTGCTTCCTCGGCGCCAGGGCCCGGGAGAGAGAGAGGAGGCGAAGCGGGATATGCTGCGGCTGCACGCGACGGCGGCCGGGATCCTGCGGCGAGCTGGGCTTCTCAGAGATTTTTTCCCGTAGCTTGCCGGGGCATCCGGGGGCAAACTGGGAAGGCGACTCCGGCCCCCCTCGGCACCGCAGCTTCTGCGTGCGGCCGCCTGGAAAACAGACAAAGCAAGAGGGTTAGAAATGCAGGCGGGGAGGAAAGGAAAGGCAGGCGGGGAGGAAAGGAAAGGCAGGCGGGGAGGGAAGGGCGCCCGGAGCCCGCACGCCGCGCGGTTGCCAATGACAAAAGGGAGAGAGGGGGGAGTCAGAGC
>VZTH01018409.1:19631-135610 GCA_013397815.1 Aleadryas rufinucha | reverse complement strand
TTTTTTTTTTTTTCCAAAAGAGGGCAGGCCATTCCCTGAATCCCAATGAGTTAAGTCAGTCACTTTCCTTCACATGCATCACAGCCTCCTTAGAGCTGCAGGCACAAAAGAGCATTTAGCTGCCTCCGATTTGTGTAGAAGGCCTGGTCTTATTTGTTTTTTTTTTAATTTTTAAAAAAATATATTTAAATCATGTATTTCACTCAGTGTAAAAATACCAAATCCCCAACTTTGACGACTGAACCACTAATTGTAACCTTTTAAATAAATTCTTGAACTTGTACGCATACTTAGCTGGTCTGCAGGGGCTTCACAAGAAATTGATGCACAGTATTTCTCAGCTGTACAGACCCACACCCTGCTTTCTGCAAAGGTCAGAGCTATACAATCCACAATTACTTTCCAATGAAGTCTTATATCAACAAAATCTCCTTGAAAGGATTATAGGCCTTTAAAAATAAAGCTTTAATCTTAAATATACATGGTAGCATATTGCATTTCAATTAAATATGAGGGATTGTTTCAAAAAGTGACCGCACACACAAACGTGTGTTTTCACGCAGGGTTACTTTTTCCAGGTGGACAGAGAAAAACATAAGCAAGGTTGTACTTGCTCCACATTTCATCGCCTATTTTATGTTTATTCTTTCTTCTAGTGGATGCAGGAACATCCATTCATGTGTATGTGGGTGTGGGTGTGTGTATATATATGTAAAAACGCATATTTGTGTATGGCAGAGTGGGGCTCTCCTGGCCATGTCAGAAAGCTGCAGGGCTGGCAGAAGCCTATTGTGAGGCAAATGAAGCACCAAAGTGGCCCAGTGGTGGCCCTTGCCACCGCGGAGCCACAGCGAGGAGAGAGGCCGGTCTGCGCCGGGGGCCGGTGGGCGCTGCCCGGCCCAGGGCCGCCCCCATCACCCCACTCCACGGCCCGGGTGCCCTGGGGGACACCAGGGCTCTGCAGGGTGGCCAGGGCCACCTCGACATCTCTGTCACTTCAGGAGTTCTTGGCACTTTCTTTGCATGCTTGTCATCCGCTAATTCCAGCTGCACTTGCTCAAATGGGTGGTAATCCGACTCTAGAGGAGATTACAGAACCAGAGATAGCTGCATTTAGGATTACCAAAAGGAAATGAAGGAATCTAATCCACTCCCACCCCTTACGTTGCTGGGTTTCAATAAGACCTTATACCACCTTTTAGGATTTTAAGCAAATGAATGTGCTTGGAGAAGGGGACAGAAAGAGACCGAGTGATGGAGAGCGTGTTTGCCCATTAAATGAACTGAATAGGAGAGGATAAGGTGAATTGCAAAAGCAGCCAGGGCTGATCTGCTTTTTTCTGCATCCCAATATGGGCCCAAGGCTTGTCACTTCCTCAGTGCTCTCCTCAGGACCAGGGCAGGCTTAGGAAGGCCACACTGGAGGTCCAGGTATAAACTGCAAAATCAGCCTAGTACTGATTTGAACTGCAATATGACACTCCCCCACGCACTCCCCCCACCACATCACGCACCTCAAAAACCAAAATCCGACAGTATAATGTGAAGCTGTAAGTACGTTGTTTCCAGTCAATAAGAATTCCAGTCAATCAGTAAATCATAGAACGTGCCTATCTTCAGAGGACTGTTTCTGCTCTATTTTTGTTGCATGAAGCCAAGAAGAAAATAACTAGCTCTTACTACAGTGATAAAAGTAAAGTCCTCTTGCTTTTTCTTAGTTTCACTTTCAACCAAAGAAACGGCATGTACTTTTGCTTCCAAAGATCTAGGAAGTCTGCAATAAGAGAACTGAGCTAATCTAGTACTGGGACCCGATCCTCCTTCTTTGGAAAGACTATAAGAAGAATAAAACAGAATTAAAAACCAAACCAAATCAAAATAAATTAAAAAAAAATAAAAACGTCAAAAAACCCAACAAACACCACCACAAAAAAATAGAAATTTATGCATGTTTTCGTTCCGTAATTTCAAATTTACCCTTCCATTTTTCCCAGATGATTTTTATATTCAAAGTGCTAGACTGAGTACTACAAACCTCTCAAAATTATATTTAATATGAATATGCTTAATTGTACTGAGATTCTTCATATCCTGATTATCCTTGGTGCGTTATCGGGGTAGTCTAAAATGCTCTTTGGTTGGAAGAAAAGAGCCTTAATATGAGGGGAAAAATGGCTAGTCATCCCTGAGTAAGAATTTGTTTTGTAGAGTGCTTGTCATGGTCCTTTGCAATCCTGGAAGCAACGTGAATCAAAAGCCTCGGAGGAAGACTTACGTCGACAGAGGCTCCATATATAGCTGGCGCTAATTATTAAAGCTCATTCCCTTGTTTAGGACTCTATTTTCCTTAGCAAGCCCATCATCCTGACACAACGCAGCTCAGGATGTTTGTTCAAAGCTTATGAAAATGTAACCCAACTCATTGCTAGAAGTTGTTGCTAATTAGTTGATAATAAACTTCTCCGTCCAGGACACAAAAGTCTTTCAGAAGTGCAAGGTGTTCTTTGTGATGCCCTCACAAGGGGAATTAGCATATCAATTCGGCAGAGGAACAATACAGCAGGGCGCTTGCCTTCCCTCCCTCCTCTCCCCCCCGCCACTTCCCCCTTCCTAAAGCTGATGCGATGGGCATGAAAGTGAAAGACCAGGGGTCCCCTGCTCCGCACCGCCCCGGGCTGAGCCCGCCGTGCTCAGCGCACTTGTAGCCGCGTCCCGCTCCGGGCATCAGCCGCCGGGCGTGCGGGGCTGGCGGACCACCGGGCAGCCCACCCCTCCGCACCGCTGGCTTTACGACCCCTCCTCTGTGGCGCTGACAAATGGAGATAGCTGGGGGTTTGCGAGCCCCCGCCCTGCCTCCCCCTCCCCTCACCACCGATGAAAGGGTTTCAGCCTGAGAGCCTTTTGCAAATGGATGTTTTACAACGCCTCCCGCCCCCGCCAAGGTAATTCTGCTACCCAATATCCTTAATAAAGACTGTTGTTCCCCCTTCAGTTGTTAAAGGTTTCTCTGACAGACTGGTCTTTTCTTCTTCACCTCCAAAGGGTGGATTTCTAGACCTCCCTACGCAGGTGTAAACGCCGAGAGAAAGCAACGGTCCTGATAAAAATGTTCAGTCAGTTATAGATTCAAATAACTGAGGGAGAAGAAATCCCATTCTTAGCAGTTTAGCAGAAATTTGTCCTATTGATCGCAACATTCTTGTGCTCTTGGTGTTTTTTTTTTTTTTTGTTTGTTTGTTTGTTTTTTTTTTAATGCCTAATAAATTTACAACAATACACAAAACCTGCAAATGCAAGGCACAACCAAACACCCTAACCTAGCCACTTGGTGACATGTGTAAGTGGATACCTCAGAAGAATGGAAATCCATGTATAACAGGCCAGAGAAAGCAATTAAACAAAACTCAGCAATCCTGAGGCCTCTGATCCCTCTAACCATGCTCCTACCCAAATGCTCAACAGATGCAAGAGTTATTTATCCACATGGTTAAAGTGCAAATAGATGCCTAGGTTGGAATGAGAAATGTGGTTTGGACTCTACAGGTAAATCAGAGCAAGTCTATGGAATGGCATGTGCCCTCCTTGGTGGCTGTGGATGAACTCTTTGTTTGGAGTGTGGGGAAAGGGCCAGCCTTCGAGGAGATAAAAGCTGTGCTTGCCTAATCAGGGCAGAAATAAACCAAGAGATTTCAATCTTCTGCTTTTATTTAATTTTTTTTTTTTGAAAGAAGCAGCACTCTCCATTTGGCTCCCACTCAAACAGAGACTGCTTCAATACAGTTATTTTTAGGAATAATATGATCTGTAGTGGGCATTAAAGCATAGAAATATGCTAAGAAATAAAAGAAAAGAAACCTCACTTTTCCCCTTAAATCACTAGGGAAGCAGTACCCCAGGAAAAATGTGTTGTGTAATTAAAAAGAAAAAGAAGTATTTATTAAGAGAAAATGTTTGTTTTCTTAGGTTTGTATAGAAAGTCTTGAGCAATGAGAATAAAAGCCCACATCCTAGGAGTTTTCATGAAATTCAGTTTAGGGAAAAAACCTGTTAAGGATGGTTGTTTCCTCAAACGCAAAACATCAGGGAGGAATCTGAAGAGAGCTTTACTTTCTGTGCAAAATCTCCATTGTTGCTTGGCAAACAATGGGAGCTCTGGGCGACTGGAAGGCTGTGAGAATGAATAGGGAATCTGCAGGATGTGTGCGGGTCAGTGCTTGGGGTCTCTGTCCTAAAGCCCCTTTCTCAGCTTGCCACAATAAAGTAGCACAAGGTTTAGTCTTTCCTGGGTCACTGGCCATCTTCTATTATTCAACACTTCACAACAAAAAACACTTATTAATCAGCACTGACCAGAGGCCTCTTTTGAAACAAGAGACGGGGAGAAAGAGAGGGGGGGGAGAGAGAGAAAAGAAGATTGAGAAACCCTGAACAGACCCTCCCAATACAAGAGCAACCATAGGCAGTTTCTCATCTGGCCAAAGAGATTTTTTTTTTCTTTTTGCCACAACAAAATTTCCAATCAGGTCAGAGAAGACTGGACTTTCCTCCCCTACCCCCACCCCTGTTTTCCCTCTCACTCTCTTTCCTTCTTGCTCTGAAGATGATGGAGACTTTGTTTTGCAAGTAAGGATGGCTTTAGGTCAAATTGCCAAGGTCTGATCTTAGAGGTGTACCTTTGCTATACTGGAAGATAAGGCTGTTTCTCATCCGGGCCTCAACTCTGGAGATGGCGTAGGAGAGAAGAGGTTTGCTTGTGGGGTGCTGCTCTTGTGCTTTAAGAGCTGATGGATGAGATGTCAGGGCAGAAGTTGTGTGAGGACTTGGTTCAAAATTGTATGAGAGAGAGAATGCCATTTATTGACTCTGCTGAGGGCAATCAGGGGCTTGTTGTTGGTCCTAATTTTCTAGCAGTATACATTGCACAGGGCTAAACGGTGAGCTTTGGAGGGAAAAGGAACTTATAGATTTAAGAGAAAAACTTTGCATTCCTCTGTACAAAAAAGGATTCAAAGGCAGCAGTGAAAAGGGATCTTAAAGGACCTAATACGTGATAATTTAATTTGCAGGGGGAGGTGCTTGTTTCTTTCCTCTTCTTTGTTACCTTCTGATAATTTTTAAAGGATGTTTAATTATTCTCAAATAAGTTTGTATTTCTATGTAATGAAATATGCATAGATTTTCACGCAGCACACGTTACGATGTTCATGCCTCTTATCCCCCTGAAAATGATCCAAACAACTTTTTACAGAGAAGTTTAGTTTGTCGGCTAGAACTATTTTTTAAATGGAGAACACAACTGAAAAAATGAAGTAGTTCAGACTTTGTTAATGGTACAGGTACAGGTGTACCTAAAAGAACAAAGCCATTTGTACTATTTTTTTTTAATTTAGCAAATGCATAGAGACAGCAAATATTGAATCCCCTGTGGATTACCTGAGAAAATGAAATTATTCTCTCAAGAAAAAAATTAGTCCACAAGAAAGGTAAAAACACCTTTTTTTTTTTTTTCTGACTAAATCATGTGTGTGCGTTGTGTCGCGGCGGGGGATGGTTTGTTCATCTGGAGTCGATGTGCACATTTTAGCTAGAGTATATCATGGAATATTATAAACCTAAGGAGAAGCTGTTCTTTAAGCCTTCTGAATATCATGCTTCATAGTGTGTAAGCTGCGACTGGTGCACCATAGAACTCCCCACTAAAGAGTTTTGTTAGTGGAAACTGGAATAAAATGTTATTTGGAGGGCAGCCTCAGCGGTGCTTTACCACAGTTTGCATTGCAAACATCAGGCTGCAGTTCACAATTTGTTTGCAGGAAATGTATTTTACTTAAGTAGAGTATTCTCTCTTTTCCCCTCAAATATTGTGTTACTCAGATTTTGCAGAGCTTGATGTTCCAGCAATGGAGTAATCAAGTGTTACCTAAATTATTTAAAGCCTGGGATTAAAGGCCTTAGCTCTGAGTGCTGACAAGCTTTCAAATGTAGCCTGGGAAAAGTTTTGTATCCTTTCCTGTGTGTGTACACTTTGAAAATAATTTGGAAAAGTACAGTGAATTATTCTCAAAATGTATGCACAGAGAGAATGAATAATTCTTTTACAAGTTGCTCTCCAAAGGAATAAGTGACTATTAAAAATACAGCAGCAATATATACACAATAATGTTGTGGCACCTGCAATGTTATTTTTAACATATCGGTTTCTTTCACGGAGCTTGTTTAAAGCAGCTCTTTCATTTTAGAACTTTGGTTTGGTCTGAAGCACAGAGAATGCATTAATTCAACATATATGACCATTTAAAATGCTAAATTCCTGCATGTTTTGAGGCCTTACCTTTCATTTCTTACTCTTTAGGATTCTCAGTGGCTTGAAGCTTATGTGTGCTGAAAATTAATGATGTTAATGCATGATTACCTTAAAATGTTGTATAAAATACATAGAAATGCATTTTTAAACAGCTAAATTTTATTTACACCTGTATGTGGATTTGGTCAGTTATGTCTATATTTAATTGTGTTTCTCTTTGTCATAGCTTTTTTTTTGTGAACGGAGGGATTGTTGGTGTTAAACAGTTGTAGACAATTTATTTCTTCTTTTAGATTGTGTATAATTTCTGCTATACAGTAATATAAAAACATGCACAGGTCTGCTATATTCTGAGCTTTCATTGCATCACTGTGATATACTTTGGATGATATTCTTTAAAACTAATATGATTCACAGAAATGAGATTTTCTAGTTTGTCAAAAATTTAGCAATGGGAGTTACATTTTTGCAAAGGTTTCATCATTAGTAGGTTGTTCTGTGCCATCAGAAGACATATATTAGAAATGTTACTATATAATGTCAGCTTCTCTTTCCATTCTTACTAATGGCTGATTGTGTGAATAAGTCCCATTTAAATCAGTGAGACTATTCAAAGGCTGAGATCCTACTCTACATGACAAAGGGAGTGACAAAACTTGGCCCACAGAATTGAATGGGACTATAGGAAGAATGAGATAGAGCTCGGAGTGAGGAAGGATCCTCAAATCTATCTGTAGTATAAAGCACCATCTTTACACAGAGCTTTAAAAACACTGACATTTCTGCACGTATTAGTTTGTAGCTGCAGCCAAGAGAGGCAAACATAAGCCACTAGGGATAAATAAGGCATGTGAGGCTGGCAAGGATGGAAAGTGGAGAGTATGGATTGCAGGCAGAAGTGCAGGTTAAGGTGATGAAGATCGGAAGGGAGAGGACACCGGCACTTTGTCCATGGCTGGACACGTGCCAGGCTGATGGGCTAGTACAGAGCTGGAGAAGGGGTTAAGAGGTAAAATAAGCATGAGGTAGCTACTGCAAAGTATGCAGAAAACAGAAGGTGTGTTTACCCAACTTCTGTGGTTTTAAAACTTTCGTATTTGCTTACATTGTTATTTTAAGGTAGAAAGGTTTTTAAAATGTTGCTTCATCTCTACAGTATATCCTGGGTTAAAAATGACTGATCTTACAGTTACTGTTCCAGGTATCTTCATGAATTTGGATGCTCTTGTAATAAATTAAGCCAAATTTTAATCTGGTACAGATATAAGAATCTGTCTGACATACCCTTGAAGAGCTACACCTTTTACATTTGTTTTCACCTATGTCACAATGGATTAATGAAGAAAAGATCTTACATACACATCTGTTGGGTTTTGGGTCTGCATCTTGGGTCTGGACGTGTGTAAATGTCTGCATGTTTATTTTAGTAAGTCTTCTCCTCAATACTGAATACTAACATTATATTAATTCATTAGAAACTGTGTTGTATTTAAATATAGGGGAAAAGAACATGTGATTTACCTCCTAAGATATTTAGTTGTCCACTCCAGAAACTGTAGTGTTACTATGACTGAAGGTGTGTCTGACAAAGACAAGTGGTGTATAACCAGTTAAAACTGTGGCAGAGGTACATCATGCTTTGTTGGGTGTAAATACACTTTTAGTTAACTGAGAGCACAGAAAATGCAGAGCTGTGTGGGATACAACAAAACCTGATGCACACAGCCTCAATGCACCTTCACTCTTACCTGCACCGCAGGTTTTCCTCCTGCTCTGCACAGCAGCATTGGACATTTGTGGGGATTTTGTCCCATGTTTTAATAAAGGCATTTATTTCAAAGGCCTGTGACATGCAGTTCCATTTAAGAGCAGGCTGATGACAGCCTGCCTGCTGGAAGGTCTCAGCTCATTGTATCCCAGGAGTTTGGGACCTACAATCTCAGCAGCTGATGAGCTGACGGCCTGCTGGGAGGGGCAGCAGGGAATAAAGGGCTGAAGGCATTGGTCAGTTTGAAAGTTGTCTTTATAACATTTTTTTTTTCTCTAAAGTGGAATCTGAGCTGTGAAGTGCTCACCAAAAATAAGTATTACTTATTTGAAGAATTCAAAACTAATGAGTCATTCTTTCCAAGCCTTTGATTATTTTTTTAATAATACATTTAGGGCTTGTTTGCCTGTTTTTGAGCCTGAGGCCCTAGTGCTTTCAGACTTTTCATCTGCAAAGGCTGGAAATTTACTTTAAAAACAAGATTTGAGCTTCCCTTGCAGATATCTTGATTACAGCAGCTGGGGCTTTATGAAACACTGGCTCATGGAAGTGGGAGAGCTGGCAGCATTAAGAAGCTAAGGAAAGGGCCTGAAATTATTGTGAAGTCTTATAGCTCAGAGAGATCAAATAACTATTCAAAAGGCTTTAAAAAGCCTCTGTCATTCTGTATGTGTGGGGGTTGTTTGTGTAGGGGGGTGAGTTTGTTCACAGATCCTCAGTAAGGGACTGTGGAGGGAAGTTGTGTATGGATGAGCATCACAGAGGAGTGCAGGGATAGAGGTAGTAACTCCTTGCACAGGCAGGAGCAGGGGTTTGTGAGGGAAGGTGCTGCTGGTTCACTTGATGACTAGTTGCTTTAGCACATAAAAATTGAAAATCTGTGCAACAAAATTCAGCTTGCTGCAGGTAAGAGCTGCTTCAGCTTGGCTGCAAACACTTGAACACTATGCAAGGTTGAAATTGCTCAAGTATGTCTTTCATGGCAATTTTTTTTTTTTTTTTAGTGATAGATGTCATAGTTTTGGTAAAATGTACCAGTAGATGGCGTGCAAAAATATTCAGCACTGTTCATGGGTTTTATTGGACAAATCCAAGTTATTGCAACTGGCTTTGGGTACAAAGACATGTAAGAAGTGAGTTTAATGAGGTGGTTCCCAGTAAGCAGGGAGGATGTCCATGTAAGGGGAAAAAGAAACAAAAAACCAGTGGGATTATTTTAATCTATTCTTCATATATTTTCAGAAATAGCTTTTCAACTACTGCTACTTCTTTTTCAACACAGTCAAAGCATACCTCACCAAGGGTCATTTCCTCCCTGGGCTTCACACTACAGTCTCCTCTTCTCCAGTGTTGCCCAAAATACATGCTTAGGCTTTATCTCGGGGAGGAAAATATAGAAAGAGAAGAGCTCATTTCTTTACATTTTATTCAAATTTAAAAATAAAGACAATCGTAGGAAAGATCAACATTTGAATACCTCACATAAAAATAGCAATTCTTTGGGAAGTTATGGGTTCATGAAATAGGGGCTGTTTGGTTTTCTTAATTTTAGTTGGTGGTATTATTATTGTATCTTTATCTGTTTAATCCTGTTTAAACTTCCTGCAGAACTGGAAATAGTCGCCTGAAATAGGATTTTTTTTTTCTGTAATATAAAACCCCAAAAAGAACTAATGTAGTTTATGACAGTACGTTTTGATAGCTGCCGGTTGATACTGCCCATGTACAGAGGTAAAAGTGTGAATTTACTGCCAGTGTTTCTTATTCCAATATAAAAATGTTCTGAAACTGTTTCTAAATATAGATGGTAATGGTCGTGGTTGTGCATACATGAAAACAGTGTGTGATAAGTGTATTTGGTCATTTCAGTGATGCTCTGCCTCCTTCGCTGTAGTTCTCCAAGAATGGTTTTGAGGTTGGAGGTGTTCCCCACCTGCTCCACAGAAAGAAGTTATATAATGTTGTCAAAGAAAATGTGATACGAATGTCAGATGACTACAAGAAAGACTGAATTTTGTTAGTAGTCTGATATATGGTTAAAAACTGGGAGTCACTGATTTAATCCCCTATTAATCAGCTTTGTTCAAGCATTTATAGTGACCAAGCACCTTCAAAGATGCAGACTTAAAAAACTTTTGAGGAACATCCTCTCTTTCTGCTCTTATCTGCTTACCATGATTCACTGAAATATCATGAAGGCATAGGAGAATTTGCTGAGATGAGATTTCTGTTACAAGGCCATGATATGTGTGCCCATGCAGAGGACTGAGAGAGAAAGGTCCACTGGACAACAGTCCAGAATATGCTATGGTGCTCTTAGGCTTTCTAGCTCTAGCACAAACTGCTGTTCATGGAGCTTCAGAGCAGAAAACATGAAAATCTGGATCATTTCTAGGTTCTAACCCTGTGTTTTACAGAAGTGGAAGCAGGAGTCTGCATACACTGGAGTTTTTCTCTTCCAGGAGAGTGAGATGGACAGAATTTTGTCCTGCTATAGGAGCTTTGCAGTTATAAGAGATTTGTCAATTAGCAAATGCCTTTTGGAAAGTTTTGCTAATATTTATAGCTCATTGCTTCTCTGTGTCAGTTCTGATTGTTATTTGCACAGCTATCTTTATAAGTGGAAAGATATAAAAACAGCCTACTAAATATAATATGAAATATCCTGTGATGGTTTGTTTTTCTTATTAGGTTTATATATTTTGTGTCTTTCTTGTCTTTCTACAGTGGTCTGTCTTAATTAGAGCTCATTTGCAGCAGCCTTCATAAGTTGCCTGTTTCTCACGACAGTACTACCATTTACCCCAAAACCAATAAAACCTTTTCATCATGTCATTCCTTCTTGATTTCTTGCTTTTATGTGTATGATGGAGATTCTTAGATGAGATTACAGTTTGAAGATGTAGCATACACATAATTCACTTAATTTATACTGTGTTTCAGTACATTTAAATGGTCACATCTATTTTATTTTCTTGACAACTGAGTATTCTATGTCTGCTGGCAAAATATGGTATCATCAAGCGCACTATGATGAAATGGAAATGGAAGATGCTGAATTCTGTTCTGTTGTATACTTTCCCCCCTTTTAAAGCAAAGCATGTAAGTATTCATTCTAGATGAAAGGTTAAATGACAAGATTTTAATTTTTTATTATTCACTTGCCCTTTTGGCAGTGGAATTTAGTAGGAGTTAATGATCTGAGGTTTTCGGTGTAAAACATCATTCTGGTTCTTCTCTCTTAATCTTTTTTTTTTTTTTTTTAATAATTTAAGTATTTCTGAAAAAGAATTTTTTTTTTGTCAGACCAGGAGCTTTTCGTGGGACACAAAAGCTGATTTTAATGACTTCAGATTATTTGAATCAAGATTTAGTGATTTGAGATTTTTTTCTGGAACAAAATTCTATGGAATGAAAGATTCTGCAGGAACAAATAAACTGTCTATTAGTAATTAATACTTTGTCACATTTATTAATACAACAAATATTGTATTGATTTTATGCTTTTCAGTGACCAGTATTTACAATATGAACTAGGAATTATTTTCCGTGTTTCCACTGAGACAGACAATCATGTCCATCAGTGGCTTTAGTGGGTACCTTGAGACACTTATTTGGGAAACACCAGATAACAGTGATTGTGGTATGTGTGAAGGAAGATAAGCAGTGCTGTTAAAGACCATGTAATTTAATTAAGGATGCTTAAGCAAAATTTGAAACTACCTGCTTTTTCGTAGTATCCAGCCTAGCCAAATTTTATGGAGCATTTCTCCTCTCTCTTCCTTTTTAAAGGCAGCCAGTCAGCTCCTTGTGCCAAATAATAAATACCTAAAAGTTTCTTGAACTCTGAGTAAACAACTCCTTGTATATACTTTACAGCAGAGCAGGTTTCTGTAAGCAGACCTGGGACCACTGTTAAGGACAGCAGTTTTAATTCCCAGAGACCAGTTCAGAGAAGCAGCCAAGCCAACAACAGCAGAAGATGCAAGGTTAGAAAATTAGTACTCTGCTGTGATTTAGAATAGTTTGCAAGTATAATGATATCAGTTCCCTTGTCTTTGCAAGGACGCTCAGCTATATTTTATCAACCTTAGAGACATACTCACCTCTAAAAGTACTGGGTTCAGTGTTCATGGTTCTGTTTTTCTTCTTCCATCCCTTGTGTTGATAACTTGTCTTTGGACAAGAGGACCACAGTGAGTGGATGGATAGGCATTTTTTAAAAATTTCCATGAACAGTTGGGATGAGTTTTAAATTTTGCTTTCAGATTAGTCAGGCTCAAACCCTTTTATTGTCAAAGGCCCAAACCACCACTGTTACATTTAAAAGTTACTACTATGAAATTCTCTACAACTTTGAGAAAGATGTGGGCTTTTGCCTGTATTCTTGCTATAAATTCCTAACATTACTGCTACTCAGAAGCAGGGTCTTCATTCTTCAATATCCCTCTCTGAGTTAACAAACATCCTTGCCTTTATCCTTTTTCCAATTGATTTTTTTTTTCTCTGTTCTTGCCTCACTGCATGTAATATCACTTTCTTGTCACATTTATTTTACCTATATGAATTTTTTCTTTCAAATTATACTCTGTCCTCCCACGCATTCAATTCTATGGTTTTCTAGAACCTTATGAATACAAAGTTTAATTAACTAATAATCAGAAGCTGGTTTGACATGGATAAGGGAATGTTCTCTCTGCTTTAGTTTAATGGAGAATGAGTAAGAGAGGTTAGAATACATGGCAGGAGAAGTATTTGGTTCAGAAGTTTGCTTCTGAGATTTTTTTTTTCCCTCCCCTTGACCCACGCGCGTAATCTGACAAGGGGAAATCTTGGTAGAAGATCGAGTTGTGTGATCCAGTCTCTACAATTTGAAGAAATAGAGTGCATTACAAGCCAAGATTTCCACAAACTTTAGCATCCAGTGTATTATGGAGTGTCAGAGAATGTCAGGTCACCAGGCAGGAGCAGGACACTCTGTGTGAGGTATCACAGAGGAGTGTGGCTATCTGGAGGGTTTAATCTTTGACCTCATCTATGATGTGAGCTGTAGCTTTTCCTTAATTCCAAGACCTGACAGACACCATCAGGAGGGCTGAAAGGGGCTCAATAAAGGGAAGCCCAAGTGCAGCTACAAACATTCAAGAAGACCATGTTGCTGGTTCAGTGTGGGCAAGGTCTGTGTGAGCATCACACAGTGCGAGTCCCTCTCACACAGGGTTGAAGGTTTAGGGGCTCTTGCTAAAATGACTCACACAGCAATTGCTTCTGACTTGAAACCTGGAGATTTGGCTCACATCTCAGTGTTACTATGTGTACTCCATTTTCCTTTCTAGGGGGCATTTAGCTGTAATCAACATCGGCCAGCCTGCTGTTTGCTCCCATGATGCACAAAGGCGAGGGGCTGTGTATAAAAGCTACATGCATGGGAGGTGTTAGATCTGGTTTAAGCTGCAGATTTGCCAGAATAAGGCTTTGCTTCTCTTTTAGGATGATGTACTCTTTATGTATTTATTCTTTATTCTTTATGATGTATTCTAATGTAACAATAACATTAGAAACAAGCTTGAAACTTTACATCAAGTGGCAATATTTACCTAGTCACTTAGTCAAAGATTCATTATGGACTGTGTAAATGCACTGTGATAAAAAATACAGTCCTTTTTCCCCAAAATCCCCTATTTTCTTGTAAATTTTTGTAATTTTTTTTGTTAAAAACTCATTAAAGTTTAAACTAAACCATTTGAAGAAATTGTATCTCTTCCACAATAAAGAAGTGGACAAATTACAAGCCAGTGAAGAAGGAACCTTCCTCAGTTTTGCTTGTGCAGTCGTGCTGTTGGGAGTAATCATAAGTAATGATCTGAAGATAGACCATTGAATTAAGGACCTATAGAGAGACCATTTTATTAATGACATAGACAAAGGGATAGAGTGCACTCTCAGTAAATTTTCAGATGACACCAAGCTGAGTGGTGCTGCTGACACACCTGAAGGACAAGATGCCATCCAGAGGGACCTGGGAAAGCTCTAGAAATAGGCATGTGGGAATCTCATGATGTTCAACAAGGCCAAGTGCAAGGCGCTGCAGCTGGGTGAGGGCAACCCTGGTGTCAGCCCAGGCTGAGGGATGAACTGATTGAGAGCAGCCCTGCCCACAAGGACTTGGAGTTCTGGTGGGTGAGAGGCTGGACATGACCCAGCCATGGGCACTCACAGCCCAGAAAGCCAAATGTGTCCTGGCTGCATCCAAAGCAGTGTGGCCAGCAGGGGAGGGAGGGGATTCTGCTCCTCTGCTCTGCTCTGGTGAGACCCCATCTAGAACTCTGCATCCAGCTCTGGGGTCCCAGCACAGGAAGGACATCGATGTGTTGGAGCGAATTCAGAGGAGGCTACCAAGTTTGTTAGAAGGGTGGAACACCTCTCCTAGGTGGAAAGGCTCAGGAAATTGGGACTGCTCAGCCTGGAAAAGAGAAGGCTTTGGGGTGACCTTCCAGCACCCAAAGGGAGCCTACAAGAAAGATGGAAAGAGACTATTTACAAGGCTATGTAGTGACAAGGACAAGGGGGAATGGATTCAAACTAAAAGAGTGTAGGTTTAGATTAGATATTAGGAAGAAATTCTTTACTGTGAGGGTGCTGAGGTACCAGACCAGGTTGCCCAGAAAAGTTGTGGATGCACCATATGTGAAAGTATTCAAGGCCAGGTTGGGGCTCGGAGCAACCTGGTCTAGTGGAAGGTGTCCCTGCCCATGGAAGGGGGCTTGGAACAAGATGATCTTTAAGGTCTCTTCCAATCCAGGTCATTCCATGATTTTGTGATATAGATAGTTCAAATATGGAGAAACAAAAAGGGAGAATTTTTACTTATGATTTTTACTTATGGAAACTCTGTCTTTCCTGAAGATGACCTCAGTAGTTAAAGGGATGGATTTGGCCTACCTATGGTGGGAGATTTCTGGATGTGATTCTGCCTTAATTAAAACCCCTTTGCTATTGCATTGACAGGTCCATTCAGCATCTCTCCAAAGCAGTGTGAATGTGTGCAAGATGTTAATATTTTTATGAGAGGAAACCATTTTACACCACAAACCCCATGAGGCAGATTTTTTCTCTTTTCCCTGAGGTACCTATCCCAACTATACTTCATCATAGCATAAATTGTATTAATAATTTTATTCATTTAAATGGGAAATGGTTTGTCAAAGGGGAAAGTGAAAGAGACAGAACTAGAAGAGGAAATGAAGGTTCCACCTTGATACTAACAAGACTGATTTTTGAATGTCCTGCAACTGTGTATCCCCATATGACACCTTCGGTAAATGTGCTTACTTTATTTTGTACAAGAAATCATACTGACTTCAAATGGCAGCTAATAGTGTGAATAGTCCCTATAATGTTTTAAACATCTAGTCTATTTTAAGACAAGCTTTAGTTATAAATTATATTACAGTATAAGGATCTATATAGGAAGCACTATTTTTTGCATGATCCAGGTGACTGCTAATTGCTGCATTCTGCAGTAATAATATTTTTAATTTCATTGTGGTCATACTAAATCATAAATGGGACATTGATAACCCAGCTATGTAACCTGGTATGACTGAAGATAATGAATATGACAATGTCAAAAGGATCAAGGCTCCATCATGTCCAGTGGTAGGTGATTAAATAAAACCAAGCAGGGACAACTCTCACACCTAAAGTGCTGCCTGGTGTTTGCTGTGGGCAAAAGTTGAGGTTCAAAGTGACACACACTGAATTGATAAATAAAATGTTATTGACTAGCAGAGATTAATCCCAGGTTCTTGGCAACAGGACTCTATTTGTTGTGGCCAGCTTATACGTCCCCAGCAAACACCGTGTGTAGGACAGCAGTGCCAGATGGTTGTTGTAATGGCCTGTCATCTAAGTGGGTGTTGCTGTACGGGGTTATTATTGACTAAGGAGATGGTGGTGGTTGGAAGATGTGGCCACCTGGGGTTTTCTAGGGATGATCAAATGCAGGGTCTAAGGTTGAATAAAGGAATTTGCCATCTTCTCTTTGGGAAATACAGTGTGAGGTGAGCCATGCTTGAAGGTGGAGAGAAATGAGATATTGAATGAAGGGCATTTGTGGAAATAGCTACAGTATGAGAATACAGGTTTTAAACACAGGCCCAGAGCTGTTGTAGTAGCCTAAAATCTACCAGGAAATGCAGGAATGAAAATCTCTTAGGAAGCAGCACCCCTTGGTTCTCCCCAGCAAGGCCAGATAAGGTGAACAAAGTTCATCACGCCTGCAAAGAGCTACAGGAGACAAAGTACCAGGGATCAAGCAACATTCACTACAGGTCCCTCTGCTGTACAGGTTGAAACAGCATGTGAGCCGCCTATATTCCGGAATTCGTGCTTGGGTGCTTCATGGCGTCAACTTGAATTAAAAATGTTACTCTTTCATGCAAAGGATATTAGTATGACTTTGTGTTGGAACCTCACAGGAGACAGTGCAGAAATCTCAGCCTAAATCCCTGTATCGATCTTATAGGATGGAGCCCATGTCTCAGACAGTGAGAGCCTCAGAAGAAGCCGAGTGGATCTATGTGGGGTTTCTCAGCTGTATAAATCCACATATGAACTTGGTAGATTAAATTATCTCTGTCATATCCCTGGATAATCTCAGTAGAGTGAGCCTCCTTCAGTGCAGCATCCTGCTCTGAAGGTGGCTGCCGTTCAAACCTGGGTACCACAGCCCAAGATGGGTTCCAGCAATGATTTCATTAACAGAGTGCTCCAGAAGCCTCATATTAATGTTCTGTCTACTTCTACTGCTGCAACTTCTCCTTATAGACCCAGGGATCCTTAAAGTCATGGTGTCACACAGAGAGCTCAAATTGAGCTGTGCCAGGACGTGGCTGTTGGCAGATTTTCAAAGTATGGCATGAGAGTAAGTGGTGCATCATTTTTGCTTTTTCTAGGGATCCTCTAAAGCAATAGTTCTGAGAGATACAATTTTTCCTCTTTTAAATGGGATTTAACATAGTCCTAAAGATGAAAATTCAGCTGTCAATGTAGTTTTTCTATTTCTTACTTTCTTTTTAATTTTTAAGCTGTTGTCCAGCAATTGCACTTATCCTAGACTCTTATCCCACACTCTTGAAAGTCCACGACTTTCTGAGTGCACAAGCTCTCCTTGTGTTTATTCATTCAAAGATATTGCAGAGCTTCCAATAAGTGCAGTGAATTCAGGGGACAACATGCAAAATTTGGGCCCAGCCTCAGCAACTGCTGAAAACACAAGTGACAGAATGAGACCCAGTTCCTGGCAAGCTGGGGCAGAGCTTTGAGCTAAAGGTTTGGGCTTGGCTTTTTTTTGCATTAAATACTGAAATCCTAGTTGAGTATCTGTGACTAGCCAGGGAGGATAGGTCTAGTCTGGAGTTGAGGATGGTCAGCTCAGAAGGGAGCCTCCGTCGCACTGAATGTTTAGTTGTTTATTCTAAATTGAAAAACATCACTGAGAAATAGGTTCTTCTCTGGCTCCTTGCCAAATGTTGATAGGATCATGGTGAGGGCACTGTGCTGGTAGGTAGGAAAGGAAAGTGTGCATAAGAGCTTCCTATTTCTCAATGGGGTGCCTGCACCACTGGAATTAGTACCAGAATTAAAAGGAGATTATTACTCTTGTAACTATCTTCCTGGAATTTCTCTGTTCCTCAAATCTGTCCCATAACTAAAATAATTTTGTGAACTTTACCAAACCCAGCTTGGATAAAACAACAGTTTTGGCCTGTGGATTGTGCACTGCAGAAAATTCCCCTGCTTCTGCACCTGAATAATTGTCATATCCTGCTCCAAGGAGAACCAATCAATGGAGCTGAGTAACATTATAGCAGAAGCTGTTTTTGCTGGAAGGAAGGAGAAAGAAGTGGTATGATAAAGAGATTGCTTGAAGGCTGAAGCTCTTGGAATTTAGCTATTAGATAGATCTTGTTTCACAGGTGCAATATGGCAAATATTTTGATTTCTCAGAGATCCATAGTCTACTTAAGAGACAGAACACAATACACCTTCAACATCTAGATGGTCTGGATGTATTATTTACATAGTTCATGGATATAAAAATAGATGTAAATGAACACTTCTTCCTCTTCCATTCCCTATAAAGCAAACTGATTGAAAACCTGTAGAAATAATTTGATGTTATTATCTAGGTACATCCTTACATGAAAAATAAGCTGTCTTGAAGAGAGAAAGACTCTTGAAAGTGATCCATTCCTAGCTCTTTTCATCTCATATGATTTTGTATCATTTCAGTTGCACAAAACTAAACCACAGTTTCTTAACATCACTTCCAAACAATACAGCCTCTAATATTTTGGTGTACTTAGAGGATGAGACTTCGATTTCTTTCACACCTGACATTTGTACTGGGTCTGTGAAAATTTTCCTGCTTTCTCTTTAGACTGAAGGCAGTAATAACCACCCTGATCAGAAGATTATATTATTAAAATAGTTTATGATACAACAATAATATCAGGTGATTGCACTTTTTTATCAGAAGATGGTAATAAACCCCACTTATTTTCTAGACACTTCTTTTCTGGCACTCAAAAAAAAAAAATTCTATTAGTATAATAAAATGGTTGCTTTAGTCCAAACCATTGTTCACTTTTCTCTTCCAGAGTGTGACTTTCCCTTGGAAAGATGCTTACGTGATTTTAAGGGCATAGAATAGACTGTTTCAGTTGGAAAGGACCTATAATGATCATATAATCCAACTGCCTGACCAGTTCAGGGCTGACCAAAAGTTTGAGCATGTTATTAAGGACATTGTCCAAATGCCTCTTACACACTGACAGACTGGGGGCATTGATCACCTTTCTAGGGAGCCTGTACCAGTATTTGATCATTCTCTCAGTAGAGAAATGCTTCCTAATGTTAATTCTAAACTTCCCCTGGTGCAGCTTTGAACCATTCCTATGTGTCCTGTCCCGGGATACCAGGAAGGAGCGATCAGCACCTCCTTCTCCAAACTAGACAAGCCCAAAGTCCTCAGCTGCTCCTCATGAAACATTCCTCTGAGCCTCTCCCCATCTTTGTTGCCCTTGTCTGGGCACATTCAAGGCCCTTCACATCCTTCTTTAATTGTGGGACCCAGGACAGCATCCAGTAGCAGTAACTTTTTTCACACAGATGTGTTTATTAAAAGTTGGGTGATACCTAAAAAAAGCATATGTGGAACTGCACAAAGAAATGAGACATTGGGTTTTAAATCACTGATTTAAAAATATTGTCCTTCTGCCTACCAGGACAATTATTTTCCAGTTGTTGGAGATAAGTTGGGAGAAGAGGGAATTGTAGCTACACAAAGCATTAGGGTGAGAGGCAGGAAAGCTGGAGAGGGGACCACAGAATCTAGCCACCATAAGAAAAGGGTATGCTCTGCTGTGGGATAAGTGGACAAGGGACTTGGGATGTAAAGAAAAGAGGATTAAAAAAACTGGGAAAGTAGATGAAATAGGATAGATATTTTAAGACATAAAACTAAAAAAATATATTTTAAAGATGAAGAAACTAGCATTTAAAGAACAGTAAACTAAGTAAGCTGGTAACTCTGGTACTAAGGTTGTTACAAGCCTAGGCAGGAGTTAATTACGTTTGCAGAAGTCCAGACAGGATCACTTTTCTTATTCTTATTGCTTTGATTTATGTAGAGACTCAGTCCTTTTTTCTTTAATACATCCCCAATGAAATGTAAAATAACCCAAAACAACAACACAACCAAATTTTTGTCCCTGCATTTCAGGCATAAGCTCTTATACAGTAAAATATGAATAGCATTCTGTTAATACTAGAAAACTCATGAAAATGCCTTCATTGGAGTATGAAGTATCTGAGTCCCCTTGAACTTAGTAAGCTTTAGGTGCCCAAATTCCTTTGAGATACCCATCCTAATTAACTTGCTCAAGGTCACATGAGAAGTGGGGTGGGAAGGTGAAATCTAAGTTCAGTGCCTATGTCTCCAAGACCTTTTCCTCTTTGGGACACAGTAAAATTTAGAGGCTATTAACCTAGGAGCTCCCTAGTTCAGGAACCAAGGAGAAGACGGGAAACCTCTTACACAGTTGGTCTAGAAGGGTTATATAAATAGTTATCAGATTTAAGCTAAGGAATGTTGGTCTCTCCCTCTATTTTTCTGTGTCTCACTCCTTTCTTTTAGGTTTTGGTTGAAAGAAGGCATCCCAAGATTAAGTATTTTACTGTCTGGTTGGGGCAGGTTGAGAAAAGCCTTGGTGTGTCTCTGTGCTGAACCAGAGCCACACTTCACCTGGAGGATTATGTTTAAGGAAGGGGCATAGTGCAGCTTTCTGCTTCTTTTTTCTTCCTTTTCCTTTGTACTGGAGGCTAAGACTCTGGAGCACACTGGTATAATAGGAAACTGTTCTGAGGGAAACTGTGGATGTTGAAAAAAGATGCATTAAGTTATTGCAAAGGCAGAAAAGATGATGTTAAGAGTCTGTCACCCTGGGAAAAAAAAGTTGGTCTTTATGAAACTTTATACCATGCAGTGTTTCAGTATATCATCTGGCAAGTAATCTCCCAGTAAAATGTAAACCAGAAATTGTCCTTGTCTCAGAGAGATGCATGCTAAGAGACCCTGAGAGTCCTTGCACCAAGTCAGGAGTTACTAGGGAAGATTATCTGAAAGCTCAGAAGACAAGTGAGTAATGCTGAGTGAACAGCCCATCACCAGGGACCCTTAGTACCAAACCAAACCAAAGCAAACCAAACCAAACCAAACCAAACCAAACCAAACCAAACCAAACCACACCAAAGCAAAGCAAAGCAAAGCAAACCAAACCAAACCAAACCAAACCAAACATCTTATTTACTTTTCTAAAAAGCTGACAGCTATGCTAGCAAGTCTGTGCTTTGAGAGGACAATCCTGGGGGTTTCTTCTGTAACTTCAGAGAACGTCCTGCCTCTTGTTATGGTTTGTTTTGTGGGTTTTGAAAGCACTAAATTATGTGTCTTTTAAAAACAAACAAACAAACAAGCAAAACTGGCAATTCTTTGTTGTTTTTTTCCCCTTAAATACATAAAATGCTTTGTTTTGCTTTTTTTTTTAATAATTGCCTACAGCAATTCACTAGATGAAGTTGAATTCTTTTTCACAGAAAATAATATGCAACCATGGTAAATTTAGGTGGTGGTTATGGCTCCTAGTGATGACTAGACTCTTGTGTGGAATTCACTTTGCTCTGGCTGCATGAGGGATTGTGAAAGATATCCAGAGTGAGAAAGGATTTATTTTTCTCTGAAAGAGCATGGGAAGGTGGACTAAAACTGAGTTTTTCTTTCCAATGCTAAGACCAATTTTCAGTTTGCCTGTTGCAGGTTTACACAAGCCAGAGGCTTCCTCCAGGAGTTAGCATGTCTTTGTTGTAATTTATATATTGTCTTTGGTTAAAACTAAAATAGGATTCAGCTGGAGATGTGACCTAAGCCATACCACCCAAGCTTAACTAACTGCAGTGAACAGAGTTCAAGTTACTCCTGGGAACCCATCTGCACTGAATATAGAGAGGATGAAACCTTACCTCAATACTGTGGCTTAATCTAAATATAGACTGACTAGTGGCTGCATGTTTTGAGGTGACTTGTGCCCAGTTTCCTGCGACCATGCACAGCATCCATGTGATAACACCCAACGCTCACACGGGGCTCCTCCAGGACGCGCTCCCTCTCTGCTTGCCCCAGTGTAAGAGCACAGAGGGTCTTCACTGGGAGTAAAGAAAGGGCTCACACCTCACACACACAGCCCTGGCCACACCCAATCCCTGCAGACGGTGGAGGTTGGAGGATGCAGCACCAATTGTGAGAGCAGGCAGGGCAAGAGAGCAGCAGAGTTACTTGCATCCTGCTAACCAGAGGGGTTTTTTCCAATATATTAAAGGAAGAGTTTCATTTTGTAAAATGCAGGTCTCTGTTCAATGTGACCAGGAGCAAATTTATCTTGTTAGCACTTATTTACAACTGACAATTCTCAATTAGCATTTGAGCCTAGATTCTCATTTCTATAAATCCCTAATGAGAGTATAAATTACTAACGAAAGAGCTAAATCTCAGTGCCAAAGTCTTACTTCATTAACACACTAATGTAAATCTGAAGTGTTTCTGTTCTTCTGAGCAGAGTTACTTCACAATAACGCTGGTGTAAGTGAAATGGGAAAGAATTCTCGAGGCTTTTATAGTGGGCAGCATGAAGTGGTATCATTCTGTTTAATTTTCAAATTCTTTTACTCGTAGGGAAAATGTCTCCAATGTTTCTGTAGTGTTGTGCTCAAACTCCTTTGTCTGATTTGTCTGACTTCAGACTATTTGATTACTTTAAATATAATTTTTCTTTTTGCACCCACTGCTCAGTGAATAAAGACTGTATGGAACCCTAAAATATTTGTCACCTTTTGGTGTAATCAGTAAGAAATTTATATCCATTTTAACTAATATTTGATTTCCAAATGACATAGAACTCATAGGAAATAGGCAACAATTTAAATTTCAGAAATAATAGAAATTATTAAATTTATGATAAGGGTTTAAATTTCTCATTGAATGTATCACGCCAATCTGTGCTAATATCAATAGGCTGCTCTAGCAAAGACCTAATAGTTAAGTCACTGTACTGACTGTATTGTTGGTTTGAACACCTAATAAGAGTCATAGTACTTGGTCAGCTATGGGGGTTTTACCTCCTGTAACCACTAGAAGTAGAGCCTTGTTCAAAGGGTCTTTTAGGAAAGACTTTTAGAAAAAGTCTTTTAGGAAATCACCTAGGGAGTAACGTGTATCCTATCAGTGTCACTGATGTTGACTTTGACATAAATGTCAAAAAATTCAGTCTAACACGAGCTAAAAACCCCATGATGCCGCTTCATGTGCAATTCATCATGCTTGATGTTCATGTTTTAAAAGACTGCATGTTACAAGCGAGAGTCATAGTTGAGGGCCAAATATCAATAAAATGTGGATTACAATTTTCTCTGTTATGTTTGTAAGCTTTTCTTCTTAATGATCGCCTGATCTCCAGGCTCCTTAATGAGCCTGTTCAAAGAGTTTCTTGAAAAGTATTAGATAATTAATTAGAAATCCTAACCAATATTATATGAATGAAAATTATAAAGCAAAAATTGTTATGTTTATGAAGAAATAAATCTAGCATCATTGTTTTGAGTTAATAACAATTTTATTATTTCTCTCAAGTTAGAAAATTTCAAACATGAGAAAAAGGAGAAAAAAGGAGAAAAAAAAAGGAGAAAGCCTACTAAATATCAAAATACTGGCATAATTACAGCAAAAATTGTTCTACATCTTTTTCATCATGGCTTATAATAGGACTCTAAGCTATGAGTTTCTAGAGTTCTTAAGAGTATTAGCATCCTACCTTGTAGAATATTGTATACTGTACATTACAAATGTACTGGCTTGCAGGCAATGGAAACAAGTGGGAAAATGCAAATAGATGCTTTGGCTGTGATGAAATGAGAGGAGAGGCACACTCTTTTAGATCTTAGGATCTCTTGTCATCCTAGGAAAAAAAAAAAAGAAGGAAAAACTTGCCATATCTTAGCAGAAGTTGCATGCATTTAACATGTAACACAAAGCTTTAGTACACCAATCATAAACTAGTTTTCTTGTCCTCGGGAAGCAGTGAAGCAAATAAAGTTAGTAAAGGAAATTATGTTTCACAGAAAGCCGTCTCTCTCATAGAAGGTCAGATCTGAGATACTTAAGACGAAATTGGTCATGTAAATTATAGTTGCCGAGGCCATTACTGGGGCTTTATGTAAGTTTGGACTGTTTGTGTAAGGGGTCTCTGTGAGGTTATGAAGCAATGCATCAGCCTTTCTTCTGAACAGCACAAAATATTTATTTCAAACCTCTCCATGCCTGAAGATAAAACATGAATTTTGTGTCACATAGTTGGCAAAGGCAGTTTCAGAATTAGGCATTCTGAATCCTACGTGGCATGCTTTATAAGTGGCTGGTTTTAGTCTAAAAACAGAGTTGTCATCTTGCTAATATACCAATATGTAAACAACAAAATGATGATGTGCAAAAATGGAAGAACAAATATAAACCATTTTGTAACAGCTTACTATATTTCTTGTAAATACTTCTTTTTTGGCGACATACTAAAATAAACAATTGTAAGTAGAACTGTAGCAATTTTCATGAGCATAGTGATATCTGAATAGAAATGAGGACTGGAATTGATTCTCAAGTCTAATGTTTGCCAAGAATTTGTGTTTTAGGGGTGTGTGTGTGTATGTGTGTGTGTTTTGTTGTGAGTTTTTGTGTTTGATTTGTGTTTGGTTTTGAGGTGGGTTTTTTTTGTGGAAATATACTCTGTTCAACACATTATTGTTTTGTGATTATAAAAGTTCAGACAGATTTGAAAATTAAATAAAATTATTGTTGTGTGGTGCCTGACATCTATTTCAATTGATTAATATAACCAAGACTTCAAAAGAAAAAAATAATAAATGCCATTCTGGCCTTTTCTAGTTAAGAAACAAAACCAAATTGTAAACAACAGAAAATAAAAGCAATTTGAAAAAATATTCAGAAGAAAAAGCCAGTCAGTAAAACTATATTTAATTGGGTATACTGTATTTAGGTTTCACAGGAGGCCTTTTTAGAGTGTACAGTTTTGTATATAGCATAAGTAAATAGGTGAGGAAAGATTTCTGTCAGATACCATTGTGACAGGCTTTAGTTTAAATCCTTAAAAGAGATAGATAGAAGTAGATTAACTGGCCTTAGCTATTTCATGTTCCCTGTCTGAATGGAAACACAGCTCCATGTTGAGCCAGCGTGTCCTAGCAGCCTGAAGTTGTAATGTATTTACTGCCTTTTCATGCATCTTGTTTAACATTTGCTTAACATATTTATTCAAATGAGGCTGGGCATTTGTTTATCCCTTATCGAATGAAGTGGGACAGCTCTAGGACAAGAGCAAAGAGATAGTATCAGCAGAAGCACCTGAAGGCTTCTTTTTTTCTTGTTTTTGGTGGTAAGATAGCACTTACTTAGAAAGAAAATACCAACATCAGAAGATAAGCCCATGAAGCCATTTGTTAGCCAAACTTTGGGTAACTTTTGTTCTATTTTTTAACACATAATATACTTTAAATACTGCAAGAAAGGAAATATTCAACAACCTTAAAACCAAATCAAACTCCTATCCCCAGCCATTAAACAAAACAACTAGCTCAACTCTGGGAGCACCTAACTTGATCAAATAAATAAATAAACCTAGCGGTAAGGCTTCTAGATGGACTATGGCTGGACTTTAATTCAAGCACTCAAAAGATAAAGCCCCAAATAATCTATCCTGGCTGGCAATTGTTTGGATTACCTTGAATAAAGAGCTGTGTGTAGTGCAGCTTCTAAAGTTATGGTGACACATACAGGCTCTGTCCATTGCCTGTTCTTACTCTTACTTCCTTTCTCCTCTTCTTTTTCATATTGATTTCCTACCCTGTGCTCATAGCTGTGATTTGTATAGACAAAACCTGTACCAAATCAGTAAGTCTTAATCACAGCTGATATTTGGTTCTGGCCTCACTCTTCAGGCATCGTCTGTCACTTATTGTGATCTGCTTTAAGGATTAAGTGCCCAGACTTGCCCTTAGTTCTATCCAGCACAGTCCCACCACATCAGTAGGTCACACAGGTGTGTCCTGGGATGGCTGTGGAAGGTAAATGCAGAATGCTTCTCTATTGACCCTGGAGGAAAAATCTGTACATGTAGTCACAGTAACTTCCCATACCATCTTTGCTTTGGAATGTTTACCACAAAATCTATGCTTAAGTGTCCCGAGTGAGTGAAATGTGATTTTAAATATCAGAGGGAGAGTACTCCCTTAGAAATTACCTGCTAACCCTATAGCAGTGAGTAGTTTCACATAAACACGTGAATCCCCAGAGAGCATGAGAGGAAAAGATGTCTTAAAAATTATGGTGATTTAATTTTATTTTGCCCTAGAATGACATTCTCCTGAGTATTTGTGAAAATGAAGATGAATATGCAGGGCTACATTTGGTTGATTTCGCGCCAGATGGCCAGTTGCAGAGGCTGAACTAAGCTGAACTGATTGATTCGTTTTTGCCATATTGCATGCTGGCATTTACCAGAGTTCACATCATTCAAATACTAAGATTTTTGGTACTTTCTCTTTTTATTTATTTTTTTTTTTTATTTTTCTCATTTTCTTGGGATGACCTCTGCCTTTGTAATGGAGTTTCGCTGCTTTCTTTTCTGCCTTAGCCTTTAAAGGTATCAGTCTTTTCCCTGCCGTAGCATTGTTTGGTTGGGTTTGGGTTTTGATTTTTTTTTTCTGGTCTTAAAAAGATTTAATAAACTGTTTACAGAGATAGGGAAAGAAGGAAATGCAGAGGGCAAACATGCACCATGGCATTTTTTTCCTGCCCAGAGGCTTAGCTTTCTCTTGCACTTCTAATTTACTTCATGTGAAAAAAGAATACATCATCTTGTATTAAAATGGAATCCTTAAAATTCCAGGGTTTCAATTTATCTATTATTTTAGGGACTGTAGAGCAAATAATTTAAATTCCCAATGTTCTAAATTTCCTGGAAATATTCTATTAAAATCTAATGGAGATAATATAAATAGTTACACTGAAATGACCCTAGAAACTTCTGGAAGTTTACAGGAAAAATTGTTTCTATTTGTTTTGAGCCATTACACATATATACATATATATATATATATACAGACACATATATATACACGTGTATACATATATATATATACACATATACATATATGTATATATAAAAAATATAATACATAGGGAGTAGCATACCATGTGTGGATGAGCACATATGGATCTTATAAATCAGAATAGGTGTATTTAGAGGAAGATTTAAAAGACTTAATGAACATGGGTTTTCTTATTAAGTTCTGTGGGCTTTGGAGAGATTTCAGTAAAGTTTCAGGAGAAATAATATCTGAATATATACTAAGAAATAAAAGGCGAGTAATCCTTTGGTAAAAGAGGATCTGCACTTGTCAGCAGAGTCTTTCTTTCCACTCAGTTTCAGCCATAACTCTTAAGTGTAATGTCAGCATCCACCTCTTTGTTAGGCTGAGTAATTTGTAAAGCACAATTCCTCACCGAGGGCTTTGTATGGTCAGAGGAGAGGGGAAGAAGTGTGATAAGATTTTTTTCCTAATGGTCAGCACTACAGGAGAAATTTGGATCAAAATATTGGTCAGAAAAACAGGAAGAGATGGCAAAGCCCTACCTTGACAGAAGCCAGTAGGGATTTTACTGTGGACCTGAGAGGTGCTGGAGTTTTTCAGAGGGGAGTATGGGGTGTTCTTGTTATGCAGGACTGAACCTACGGATAGAGCCATGAGCTTAATCTCTAGCATGTTGCAAAATCCAACCAATGCTTTACGGGGCAGCTGACCTGCATGATTGACACATGCTCGTGTGGGGCTGGGAATCCTCCAGATTACTTCAAAGCAGATATTTATGCTGGCTGGCTGCCGTAGGGCAGATGATTTCTTCAAAAGCTATGTCTGGGGAGAGTAGAGCAATCCTCTGCTCTCCAATTCCACTTCATTGCAGCTCTGGTGGACGGTCCCCATCAACATTTGCTTAACTTGCTCAGTGAAACTATGGGTGCTCCTCCACTGTGCTGGGCAAGGCAGGGGCAGGAGGGCTCCTTGCCCTGGGTTTCACACCTCTGCTCTGAAATGCTGGATCTTTGTGGCCCCAGAGCTCTGAGACAGGCACGTCCTGCAATAGGCACCCACTGATGGGGGTGACAAAAGCAGGGGGCATTTCAAAGGGTGGACATGCACATATAGAAAAGCTGATAGAAAAATATTTTTAAACTTTCTAAAGTACTATGGATTTACTCTTCAAACCCCAAATATTCTCTGAACTTTTTCAGTTGGCAAGTTATTTTACCAGCCAGCACAGTGAAAATGATACAGCACTAAAGTTTGCCATCTACCTCACCCCAAGAACCACCTGCCACTTGTGCTCAAAAAATGCATGATGGGATTGATACAAACCTCAACTTTTCTCGACAAATCTCTGCACATCTTTGTCACCTATAACAGTTCTGTGCATCAAACAGAGCAGTCAGAAACTCAGCCTGTAGGATTGAGAAGCATTAAAAAGGGTGAACCTACAGTACTTTATTGACCTAGGTCCTCACATTAACCTGATCTGATCCTTTAATTACTATGAATAGAATAGGGCTTAAAGTCCTACTTAATAACACCCCATGCTTTTTATTCTATAAAGAGCTTTCCTATTCATGTGGCCTCTTCTTTTCAGATTTACAGATTTGTAGCAAGAAGGAATGCATGGTTTTTTTCTGGCACTCCAGGGGAGAAAGCTACCTAATGTGTATGTGTGGGATACTGGAAAGCACAACAGCAACCTTTCTGTTTTGAAAAAAGTTATTTACCAATCAATCCTCATTCAAGTTATTTGCCAGGCAAAGGTGTAAGGAGAAAAGGCAACCAAAACATAAGATCCTAATTTTATAAAGGTAGTAGAAGGAGCTTAACATAGTTTCTATGCTAATCAGAACTGTAATCACATCAGATGCAGACTTTTTCTCCTTCCCATGAAGACTTACCCCCTCCCCACAGACTCAGAGAATCAGCATGTTACTGTAACCTAGGCAGACTGATATAGACACACGTGATCATATATATGGGTGATATATAGTACTATAATTAATAACTGGTATTTTCTCTGCATTCAGGAAAGCAGCTGCAGCCCACTGATAAGATACTTTATGAGAATAAAATCAAAGCTGAGTATTAATAATTATAATTTGTTGTGATCAAGAACAGTGAGACAATCATTTTATTTCTTGAGACTGAACTGAAATATGAGTGGGCTGCTGGGTTAAAAATGACAAGGGTATACAGGTTTTGATTGGGAGCCTAAGACATTGTGCTAAGAGCATTACAAAAAGTAGAAACAGTCTCCCTAATTGTTACATGAACATATTGTGCCTACCATCTTGTGTGAATCCACCCTGAGGCCAGGTTGAGGGTACAATCCAAATTTAGTTTTGAGTCAAAGATGGAATAAATGACAAAAGAGAAGTAGAGGGTTTAAGGGATTTTTAGAGGGAAGGAAGAGGAAAAAAAGAAGGAAAAGGAAGAATCTGACAAAAATGGGTGGAGGTAGTGGAAAGAACCGAACCAAAATCACCTCCTCTTTCAGTCATTGCTTCCAGTATGCTTTGCCTGAGGACACAGTCCTTTGACAGTTGTAATTATAAAGAGATTATAGTTGTATTCTGAATTTGGAAGAGAGGGAGTGCAGCAGATATTTTACCATTTGCAAGTTTTTCTGCTTATTAAAGAACAGCCATTTCAGCACTATTTTAAGGCTAAAACTTGATTAACATGCAGCAGTGAAACTGGTCTAATTTTATTTTACTAAATTTACTGTAAATAACCTGTTAGTAAAATAAATACTGAAAGAATATGATATCTGACAGTGAAGGCGTACTTAAAGTGTTTTATTGTAATTCCTTAGCTTTCCCAAGACAGGTATTGTTAGAAGCCAGTCTGATTAGTCTATCAAAGATACGTCGCTGCCTCTTTCTCCCCCACCTTCCACCCTCTTGAAGATAGAATAGTCTTTACTATGCTTTTAAGGAATGAGGATTTAAATTGAAGCAAAAGCATGTGCCAAAACATGCCTATTATTGACAGGTTATATGAAAATGATTGCTTGAATTTATTACCCACAGACAGACAGACAGACAGACAGACACACAGACTCACAGACTCACAGATGCATATAAACCCTGCTTTAGCATTATAGTCTTTCTCTCTATTGCTACTCTATACAGCTGTAATCTCAAAAGACCATTTATTAAATGTGAAATATTGTATGTTCCTGTAGCCTCCTTTCTTGATTGTATTCCCAGGGCCTTGTTGGGCAATTGATTACACTGTGCACAATCCTGCTGCTTTAAGTATTAATGGCAAAACCCCCATTGTCTTCAGGATTTAGGGCCTTTATGATTTTTTTGAAGTTCATTATATTTTGCAAGGAACTGCGTTTAAAATCCCTGATTGGAAAGACTTACCCCTCACATCTTCCTGTGAAATGTTTTACCTTTAGAATGAAAAAGCATTTGGAAACTGTAGAATGGTTTTGATCTGTGGGATTAAAAGAAATCAGTACTGCAAATGGATTCACATCATTTTCTTTTTGGGTACCCGATTCTTGTGGGGAGGGGGAGGAGGAGGAGAGAAAAAAATAACAGCTGATTTAATATAAGTGGGCTGAATTCTCTCTCCTAGTGGGTCTTTCAAACCTCCAGTTTCTGTTCTTGCCATTGCCCTGTGAATATCCCCCTCCCCTTTTTGTTAAAAGGCATTTACTATGAAAGCCTACAAAAGCAGCTTTCAATCTGATTAAGCTTCTCCTGTAAAAAAATACAAAAATAGGGATACATTTGGGTCAGTATCACCTCACTATTCATCTGCCTTAATTTGCCTAGGCTGCTTACTAAGGAGGCTGCACATGAGCATGGAAGCCTTCTGCAGTCATTAGGGGCTCCCCAAAATATCATTTATGAAATTCCAAGGTGCAACAATTACCATAGCCCAAAAACAAATTGTGAGAAGGGTCTGAGCAGCTTGACATAGCTGTGGGCTCATTGCTAGCAGGTACTAGTTTTCCAGCCTTACCTGGAGTGAGCTGTTGCTAGATGGACGCAGAGGGAACAGTTGTCTCCTGAAATCCCCATCACTGGTGATGTCTCTCTCTCTCTCTTTGTTCTCCCTTGTACAGAGGTGGAGTGTCTCATAGTCAAGAGCTGTGCATCCACTTCCAGAGGTTGCTCACTGACTGACCCTCAGTCAGGGCAAACCATGCCCCACCTTAATTTACCTACCTGTGAAATGGGTACAGAATAGGTGTTTCTGATAGGTTTTTGAGGGAGGCTCAGTACCTGAAAACCTTCTCTGGTGTTGACTTTTCTCAGCATCAGCATCTGTATCTCTCACCCGTCCACATATAGAAATACATACAATATTTCTCTCCAGCAGATTAATATCTGTGTGAAATATTTGTGCAGCAATTTACAAAGGTGCCATGATAACACATGTAAAGGTTTTAACTGTGTAGCACTGAAAAATAAGTTTGAACTGGAACTGTGATTTGTTTCTGCCCTTGAAAGAATTTTGCAACCTTTCTTAATAATTTTTTTCTTCAGTACACAGCAATGCTAAAATGTAATCTTTATGACTAAATGAATGAATGACTGGTATTGCTTAGGGCACAAACTAAAAAACCATTTTCGCATGAAGCCCAAGTATTGTTGCTGTTGCAGTTGTCCTGTTGTTTTATTAGCTCTGAACAATGTTGGACTACTCTCGAAATCTAATAATCTCTGTAAAGTGTCTTCCCTCGGTAGCATCTTTGATAATAGAGAATAGATTCTAAAGACACAATAAAAGCATAAAAGAGAATATTACCATAGCACCTTTCAAAAACTAGAAAAAAAAATCCAAACAAGTACAAATGAGTCAGGAAAGGAAAAGAAGAAAAGATACTAAATGTAAGGTTTTTTTGTAATTTTGTGTTTGTCTTTATGATTTAATCTGCTAGCAGCCATGTTAAGTACACCATCAGATTTGGTGGAAATTTCAGTGCCAGCTGCACACTCTTTATTTCTGAGGAGAAAGAAAGATAATTAATAAAAAAAAAAATCAATTTTTTCTTTACTTATTAGTTGAAGTATAAAAACGTATTTTGTTTTTTTTTTTCCTCAATGGACATCAGTTGCCATCAAATATACATAAAGGAAAAAAGGTTTTTCTAAATATTATAATTGTTCTTTATATTCCTCTTATTAGCTAGGCATCTTATGATCTCTGAAGAGCAGAAATGGCCCTGGAGACAAAAGCGTCTTTGCAGTGTGTGTGCATTCCGGCGCGCGTGCATGCGCGCGTGTCTGCCTGTATGTGCACAGATATGCGTGTGCACAAGGCAAAGACCTGCACAGCTTTATGACTGGAGAACAAACACCCATGGTGTTCCTTTGATTTTTGAAAGCAGAAAATATGAATGCTGGCCTCAGATTGTCAGAACATTACAGCTCTTTCGCTATGCAAGTGGAAGATATATTTTTTTAATTATAATCTTTTATACCAGTGACTTTTACATGAAGCAACATTCAGATGTTTTATGTTTCACATTTATTTAAACAATCATTGTGTCTCTCAAAATATTTTCCCTGAAACCTTATGTACAAGTAATAACATTCTTGTATTGGAGCAGGTTCATCTGATAATAGCAATATAAGGTTGTCTGATTATGCCAAAATGCTATTGAAGAAAGCAGGTTTTATTAACTGACTTTGAATGAAATCCATAACATCTGAGATTTCTCCCTTCCAAATTGACCAAAAGCTTCATTAGAGAACAGAAACCTTTTTTTAAAGCATACATGCTAAAGTACATTTAAATTGAAGCTAGGGAACAAATGATAACCATTAAATTTCTTTGCCAGAAATTCTACTCTCCACTCTGCCCCCTGTCACCTCCCTCCCATGTTAGCATCGTGATGCAGCATCTACATGCTAACACTTCAGGCAATTCACTCTCCTGTTTTAAGTAGTTTGAGAGGTAACCTCAGTTCACAGAACATCCTAAGAGACAGGTTTAGTGCTACTGGATGCCATACTTATGTCTTTTCTTCTTGTGTCTTTGCACAGGTCGGTAGTACCTAGGTTCTGCCATCCACATTAGATTTTGAAACACTACTCTTCCTGGTGATTTTGATGTGCATTTCACCTCAGGAAAAAATTTGTTCCAGAAAGAATTTTGCCTGGCATGTTTCTGTGCAGGAGCAAAGAAATGAGTGTTATGTTGCTGCAGAAACAAGTTTTTTCATCCCCGTGTTTGCAAAGGCAGCTACCAACTAGCTCTGGCAGTAACTTTTCTCCCTCTTTGGCTGTCTGTAGGATGACAGGTCAGCAGGAGCTATGGGTAGAGTTTTGTGCAGAGCTCTGCTTGCCAAATGGTTGCTTTTTGTGGGAGCATTTTGCCTCAGACTGGACTCTTTCTGTCTTTGTAAGGGAAACCTCAGCAGAAAGAAGGAACACACAGGGGAATGCCCTTCATTCCTTTTTCTTTTGGCTCTGTCACAGTCCCATTTCTACCTCTTGGAAGGGAATCCAACTTCTCAGTTAGGATGTTCACAGGACTTCCCTGTGCCTGGCCTGAGGAGGAATACTGGGTATTTCTGGAAAATTTTCTTAGGGCCACCACTCTGAGCTATTTGCCATTGTGCACAGAAGATTTTCCAAGCAATGCTGCTTGTAGCTCTCAGGTTTTTTTTTTACCAAATATTTTTAGCAATTCAGTACATTTCTATTTCAAAAGATCATATTGAAAACATGAGAATAAGTGATTGTAATTTTGCTTAAAAATAAGTCTCAAAAGCCTTATTACGACTGCAGCAGCTTTAATACAAGAATTTTGGTCAAAGCTTTCAAACACATAACATTCTGCACTTTAGCAAACAACATCCTTCTCCCATATAACGAGATACAAATGTTCAGCATTAAAAAACCCCACAACCCCCAAGTTAATTAGGGGAATCCATATTTAAAAACAATCAAACAAATGCAAACACCAAAACTTTGGTTTCAGTCTGTGGTGACTAAAAGTAGGGCCACTGTGGGAAGAGTGTCTTGAATGATGTAGTGGAAATTGTTGTGTCTGGCTAGAACAGAAAACTTTGGAAACGGCTTTGTTTTAAGTATTGCAGTTATTTAAATCATAAAACAGCTACCTTACAATTGGCAAAAAATGAGGTTGGAGGAGGAATTTTGCAAACCTGACATTTTAAGTACTGGGATATCCATTTCATATGATTTCTGATGGTATTTAAATACTGATTTCTCAATAAATTCAACAAAATATCGGATTTTGTAAATGACATGTAATAAAATATGAATTCTGAGTGCCTGCTGCAAAGGTAATTTATTTTAGAGAACTGGATTATTTTGATAAAAAATAAGCTGTTTTCAGCAGGGAAATAGTTGTTGTTTGTTGCTCAAAAATATATTTACTTTAAGAAAACTTATTTTCTGTTACATAATGAAATCTCTTCAATTTTGAGTCTTTCTACACTGCTTTGAAAATATTTTGCTCACTTCTGTTAGATTTAATACAGGCACACAGAGTTGTAGTCTTATATATTTCCCTTGCAGTAATTTCCAGGGTCTTATTCTGTAGCCTCTGAGTATAATTTCAGCAATAAATTAAAGGCTTCTGAAATGGACATTGTTAAAAAAAAACCCAAACGACAATATGGTAAAAGAATTCATAAACGATTTGATCTTCCTAAATTTGTTTAGATACCATTGAGTCTCCACTATAAATGGAAACAGTAGCGGCCACACTTGCTTTTACCAGACAAATGTTTTCTTGACACTCAGGAGCTAAGCTTGTCTTTAATGCTGCAGAATTGCCCTATTTGGAGACAGGATTGTAGTCATTGAAGGGTTAAAGTCATTTTTGAATTTGAGTTAATCCATATGCTAATCTATTTTAAATATCCCTGCATAACTACGACCATATTTTTAGCAGTGCAGTTTGTTGTTCCAGTTGCCAGCTATTTTTGATGACACAACAAAATAGGGCAGAATTTAGTTTTAAGGTCTATTTTGGCCTCTAACTTAAAAAAGGGCAAAATACCCCCTTGTCCAAGGATATTTTTGATTTGAATGGTCTATACCTGCCCTCTGCAATCATCCAATTATTGTAAGCAGTGTGATGGGCCCAAGGTATTAGTGCTGAGAACGTTCCTGTTGTCCCTCGGGTTAGGGATTGTTTTGCAATGATCACCTGTCCTGATTTGAAGATTGCATGACAAGACACTATTAAAGTAAGGGCAAGGAATTCAATTTCTTGATGTCATTTTGCCTGCCCTGGTTTTGAAAATAGGTCACTGTATGCTATCTGGATTTGTATATTATAACAGCACCTGCTAGCATTTTTGTAGTGAAGGGTCTAGCCGTATTTTCATTATAAACCTCTATTTTCAGGGGTTTATAGACTGTAACTTGATTATAGAAGCAAGTTTCTATCTAAATGTTGCCATGCAGGGTCTCTTCTAAGGAACATGGTTTTTACCCCGCAAATCTCAATAGATACATGTTCAGCCAGTTCTGCCAGGGTGAAAAATGAAAACGCATTTTCAGCTACAATTTGGTATTGATAGTACATTCCTTTAGAAAAAAGATACCATGCTATATTTATCTTTTAATTAAAATGATCTTGAAAAGAGCTGTGTTTCTGATGCAGGTCTTAATACGAATCTGAGTAAGTATAGGTTAAAAACATTGGTGACTGGGCATGTATATTTTAATTATGCAAATCTACAGTAATAAATGCCTTTATGTAATGGAAGGATTTAATAGGGTCAAAAACTGGTTGTTTGAAAAGGTTGGTAAATAAATCATATGGATCTGTATGTCGAGTTTATGTTTATCTACTCATTTACACCACTTTTTCCCATAATGTGGAATTGTTTCTCAGGGAGCCAGCATCACTCTGTGGCCTAATATTTTAAATCATGAATAGATTCTTGCTTACACAACTGAATCAGCACAGCTGTGCAAATGTGTGTATTTAACACTGATTAAATGCTTCCACCTATACATTAAAAAATCCAAACCAAAGTGCCTTACTGCCACAAACTGTAGGTTTTTGCAGAATAGCTGTGGAGGTGCATTTCATCACCTGCCATACACTTCCTAATATGTTTTACTTTTGTTTTTTAATAAGAACAGGAGCAGCCAGGCAGCCAAAGAGAAAAATGGAACTTCTTCTAAAACAAAGATAATAAAATATGCTCAAGGAACATGAAAGGATGGTCTGAAGACTGCCGATGTAAGGAAATTCAGGGTTAATGCTGCGTTACTTCATTTTGAAGTCAACCCCATTGCATCTGTTTATTGCAGGGGTCTTCAAATAGAGCAATTGCACAAGAATGTGTTGGAGGATGCTGCAGCACCCGGTGGGCTCAGCCCAGTGCCAGACTTTCAGATGGTTGAATATAAAACTTCCAAATATTTTTTGGAGGGGAGAGGCACAAGGGAGAGGAAGAGTAGGAGGATGATCGTGGCCAGCATCGCTGGTGGTGGCTGTGTCATGGAGTTCAAGGCAGCACAAAAGAGACAGGCACTCCAGCACCCAGGGCTGTGCCTCATTTTGCCTAGATATCAAGTTTCCTAGAGGAATTATTTTTACCTAGTCCTCAAAACACCCCCTGGTAAACCAAAATCCCCCATCCTCTGCAGAGCCAACAGTTTGCTACTTAAATGGGTTTAGACTTCATTTTAATGGAAGTGAAACATAGTCGACGGAGGCAAATTAAAACCATATAATTTTGTAATCTTAGTTTAGCTATAATTGCGGCAATAAAACAGTGGAAAGAATAATTGGGGAACATATGTTTGTGAGTGACATTATCTAGGTGACTTCCCTTTTACGGCGCTGCGCTGCTGTCCTATTTGTCTCCCCCTCCCTATGCATTGGAATGACAAACCTGCGAGCCTGGAGTTAATGCTGATTGCGGCAGCTGCTTACACACCGAGTCGCCATGGCAACCGGGGACGTTGCCACGCAACCGTATTCTTTTAGGGACAGGGAAAATGCCCAAAGGCTTACTAAAAATACATGGAAGAGTGGGGGCAAAAAAATCTTAAATTTTCTTACTACTGTTAATGGGTATAAGGGACCATGCTTCTGCTTGAAAGCAGAGGTCGGACAAATAAAAACCCAGCCCTGACCTTTCCAAAATTGCTTGCCGTTGCTTGAAATCTCCAGCTTTATTGACAAAGATGACTTTTGATCGATTGTAAAATTGGTAGCTAACACGCAGCAGCCCTCGCAGCCTGCAAGATGCAGCGCCTGCCCATTGCTATTCCGGAGGGGTTGAAGGTCAGCCAAGAGCCATCAATGCCGTATTGATCAGCCGAGCTGAAAAATGCCCATGTTTCCAGCTCCTCGCGCAGTGGGGCTGCAGTCCCAGCCTCCAGCACACTCTGCCGCCTCGGCATGCTGCCGAGCGAGCCGTCCTCCCAGCAAAAGTGACATCACTTCACTCAGCTCAGCTGTTTCTGCACTTTTCTATAAATAGCTAGATAAAAAATTGAAGGCTGCTTTTGGAGAATTTAAGCAGCCAATCTTCTCATCGTCAGCAGATGAGACAGGCTGATTTTTTTTTTCCTTTTTTTTTTTATCCTACTAATATTGCGCTGCAAATTCTTCCTTCTAATATTTGGAGCTTGACACCGAATAGCCAAAAATTTTGAATGATATACATGTCTGCATTCAGGATTGTGCTGGAATGGATACTTAATTCATCATTCATCATCTCTCTAGCTGTTAAAACATGATGAGATAGGAGTGAGGGATGGAGTGAGGAGAAAGAGTCGTTGCTGCCACATGAGGTGCGCAGGCCTGGCATGTTGCTGATGTGGCATATATGCTGAGCTCAGTATCACCCCTATCTGCAGAATTCCCTGTGTGCCAGACTCCCAGTTGCCCCCCTGAATGAAACACATCATGAACTGGAGTCAGAGTTACATCAGGGCTCTTGTTGGCTGTAATAGCCGAGACAAAGTATTTGAAGGAAGCAATTAGAAATGCAAACAAAAGCGCTGTTAATAAGCGCACTTCCTATTTTTCCTTGATTCCCATTTTGCTGCTCTATTTCTTAATTAACCCTCTAAGATAGCTGATGAAAGAAAAACATCATCTGCCTGGTCTGTAAATAACCTCTTGCTTGTTGGGAGTTATTTTTAGGAACAGGAGCATTAAAAGCTGCAAAACACAAAACAAAATATTGAAACGGTCTGGATAAAAATGTGCATTCTGCAAGTTTTATGAAGTTTTGGAGATTATGTCAGTTCTTCTGGAAAAGTAAAGGAAAATACGCTTGTAAACATAAATAACAGCCGGTGCACTTGAAGAAAAACATGTCTTCCGCAGACTCCACTTATAGGGCTCTGCTAACCATACCTTTGCTGTCCCTGGGTTGCATTCCCAGTAGGAAACAAGCAGGGAAGGGAAGTCTCACATAGCCCATAAGCCTCGCTCAGCTCTTCAGAACTCCTGAGCGCAAGCCTCGGCTCAGCACCACGCAGGATTGGACCTCAACTGTCCCCATCTTTGTTGATTTGAACAGGGAGCTGAAACTGCTTGGCAACAAAAAAGATGAAAGTACATGTTTTTCGGAAAAGTTAATGGCACTAGAAATAGAAACCTGACAGTTCTTTGAAGGTGGGGAAGAAGGGACCAGCAGTTTTTCTCTCCTTACTGCAGTGCTGATTGCAGTGTGGTGGGTATTGCAAAGTGAAATGCTATGGCCTGTGTAGTATGAGGGATTAGAGCAGAGAACTATAATAGCTCATGCTGGCTTCAATATGTGCAAATGTCCCTTAACAATGGAAGTGCAAATGAATTGCAAAATGTACGTGCAATTATTGATGTATGGGACTTCAATATCCATTTTTTTCTCTACAGAAACTGATCTATAAATGATCCTGGATGTAAAATTCACAGTTTACTCTAGGGATGGAGATCAGTGAGGCTTGTATTCTTAAATATCTTTTGAGTATCTGGGTGCACGTGATCCAAAACCAAGCTGCNACAGTTTACTCTAGGGATGGAGATCAGTGAGGCTTGTATTCTTAAATATCTTTTGAGTATCTGGGTGCACGTGATCCAAAACCAAGCTGCAGCTGTTTATCGAAATATTTTTGCTATGGTTAATGGCCATAAACTAAAACGCAAGAAGTTTCCCCTCAACATGAGGAAGAACTTCCTTAAGTTGAGAGTGGCAGAACACTGGAACAGGCTGCCCAGGAAGACTTTGGAGTTTCCCTCTCTGGAGACATTCGAATCCCACCTGAATATGTTCCTAAGTACCTGCCCTAGATGACTCTGCCTTAGCAGGGGGATGGGCTAAATGATCTCCAGAGCTGCCTTCCAACCCTAACAATTCTGTGACTCTGTAATGTTTGCTCTTTTCGAATGGTCAATACTGATGCTTCAACTTGAGAATAAAGAGGAAGTAGGAAAATGGTAGAATGAGATAAATCCAATCTACCTTCTCTGAAAAGTGGGCAAAGTAGTATTTGACCCATTGGTTGAGTGGAATGCAAATAAAACAGGCTAGAAGATCTTACTGCATGTCACATGTTTCAGAGAAAACTAGTGGTTGAAAGATGGGTTTAAATTTTGCACAGATACTCGTTAAAAATGTATCCAGCTTTCAGAAGAATTACTACAGAAGTACAGTCAAAGTAAAAAACAACAACCCCAAAACCAACAACAGAGTTAAAATTATTTATTGGGATTGTATTTAAAGAACGGAATTCTGTTTTAAAATTTTATTTATTTTTGCATATAAATGGATGTTGAAGCCTTGCTGATTTTTCAATAACGTATTTATTTTTCAAAAAGGTTCACATTTTGCCCTTATAATAATATTCTCTAAGACATTTTAAATAGCACATTACTATAAATGTACTTCTTCCACTTTGAAATAAAGCACACATAATTGGGATTTTTGGTTTTGAATCAAGTTAGCATCCTTCCTACTTAAAAAATCATCTGCTTCATAAAGGCAGAATAGAGAAGGCTGAAAAGAAAGACCTTCCCGCATTCCTAAGCCCAGCATCATCTTGTCTTATTAGTCAATGCAGCTGGTATGTATTGAATACTGAAAAGCTGGACAACTGGTTTTATTATCTTTGCCTGGTCTCAAGCCAACCCCCTTCTGGGGACAACGGTCTTGACTCTGCATTCTGTGACCTTTTCAAAATCTCATATTGAAAATATGAGTGGATTAGCCAAATTTGTGAATCACAGTCCTGCTCACTAAGTCAATAAGAGCTTGCTTGCTAATTTCAATGGAAGCAGGAGCAAAACCAATGTCAGATTGTGCTCCAGCAAAACTCCATTTGACTTTATGTCAGCATAAAATTAATTTCCATTGTCTTTATTGTCCTTTCATGTCTTTTTACTGACAGACAAAAAAGGAACCTTACTGAATTTTTGGAATCCTTTCTTAAGAAATTTTAAGTGAGCCTATCACTTTTATTTGTGAGCACACAAAAATCACCTGGGTAGGACCTCCTGTCAGTTCACTGCTGGTAGAAGGAAAAATTGACTTATAGTGTGGGTGAACATTGGTTGAGTGTTTGATCAAATCTGATATTTGTCTGGGGAAGAGAGAAGGAGTGCCCCAGGGAACAATTCCCCAGACTACCCTGAACTCATGCAAGAGCCTTGAAAACACTGCTGGGCTCCGTGTTTTCCCTCTTCCTCCATGGCAAGACAGGCAAAGAAGTAGCCCTGAAAAAGAAAAGGTTAGAGAAACTGTGTGCTAAAACACTATTTGGAAGGACAAGGGGATTCCTTCTGTTGTCTGCAGTCTCCTCCTTGACTTTATTCTTGAAGGAATTTTTATTTTTTTTCATCTGACTTTCTCTTGCCACTCTAATAACTCACCTTTGAGGATTTCTTCAACATTAGAGGCTAGCTGAACAGAAACGGGGTATACTTGTATGTGCACAGACACACACAGGGACACTATGCTTTACAAGGCTGTTTACTAGTGGAACTATAGACAAGGGTAGCTACATTATTATTAAATATCTGTTTAGTATCTTACAAGTAAAAAACAATAGCCTGACCAAGGCTGATTTTTTTTTTTTTTTGAATGAGATGAAGTCTTTAATAAAAAATCCTTCTTTATCGTTTTATGTGTTTGTGTCAAAATATCTCAGGGCACAAAGCCCACCAGAAAGCCAACCTAGAAAAAAAAATAATCTTTGTAAGTGCTTTCATGACAGCGAACCATTAAATCTCCTGAGTAATGTAGGGAAGAGCTGGATCATGCATAGCTTGCTCTTTACCCAGGATGCACCATTGCCTGCAAGATTCTGAATAAAGAGACACACCTGCTAGCTAGCTGATAACACTCTGGGGTCATTTCATTGAAGAAACTGTCAGCCAGGAGGTATTTAAATAAAGCCACAGATGAATTCATGACCTGCACTACTGAGACTAAAAAAAAGGTGTTAAAGCAGAAAGAGAATGCAGATAAATGCACATTCCTTTGTACTGCAACAAAACTTCCCCGTGTAAATCAACTGAATGGGAAAGAATGGTGAAAGAATGCATTTCTCCATACAGTAGTGGGGAAGTGAGATGGTACAGCTGCACATCTGGCTACCAGCCAAAGCAGTCGTGTGCCATGCTTGTTTGCCTACTAGTGCTGCTTAGATTGGCAAATGCCCATGCAGTTTGAAGAGGGCAGGCGCATGACTGGATGGCTGCCAGTAAGTGTGCGGGACTGATGCCACTGCTGGACGCCATAGCCTGGTAGGAATGAGGAATACAAAGGCATTCAATAATCTGAATGTCCCTTTGCTTCAGGAGAGTAGTGCCAGGCAGCATTTAATGAGAGATTGCTTTGTTACAAAGTCCTCGACATCAAGTGGGCTGGTGAGCTCATTAACCTGACTGCAGCAAATAAAAAAGGCGCACTCAGAAGACTCCCATGATAGCATACTCAATAGTGTAAGAGTCCTTTTGCTTCCTTTATGGTGATCCATTAGCAAGCAGCAGTGTAAACACCAAAAAGCAAGCCAGTTTTCTGATTGTTCCACTAAAGTCTGTTTTCCCTTGGGGATTATGCCACCAGTTGATGCAGAGACATCCCCCCCACCCGCCCCTCCCCATTATCTGTTGCATAATAATCTTCCTTGCAATGAAGGACTTCCCCATATTTCTTAGGAGTATGACTGCAGCTAAGGAAACTACTGACAATTCACATCTCTAAAACACGAAAGGCAATGATGTAAGGCACATCAGAAAACAAATAAACCACAAAGTGATGCCAAGGGGAATGGAAAATATGATTATGCTTATGTTTATACAATTTCAGTTAGAACTTATGAAAATAGTACATATCTTTCTGTGTCGTCTTTGTTCCTGTTTGCACAGGGCTCTGTATCCGTAGGAGAGGCAGCCCACCTTGCTCACCTAACTTGATTCTCTGCATTTTCCACGAATGCTGTTTGCCCTCAGGAAAATGCATTATAAAGTAGTACTTCCAGAATAAGTGCCTACCATGTATCCATTCGAAACACAGCCCTTTGCTGATTTACTAATCAAAGGAAAAAGAGGGAAGAAGCAAATCCCCAAAGAATTTCCCCTTTCAAAACAAAGGGGAAGATTCCTTGTTGTAGTTATTCCATCAAATCCACTGAAGTGACACTACTGAAAACATTTTTTTCAATACCTAAAAAGGTCATATTTAAATACCTGTGTTTAATCCCGAAGAATTGTAAAGGGCTGTTGCTTCCCCATAAGCACCCAGCAAACAAAACTAGCTAAAAAAAAATAGCTAAACAAAGTCAATGATTTTTTAATTTTTTGGCAGCTTGGGGATCAGAACAGAACTGGTGCACATTGGTTGTAATGATTTTTGATTATTCAGTTTCTCAGTCAAGGTCCTATTACTCAAGTATCTGTCTAGCACAAAAAATATAAATTAAAAATCCTGTTAAGCACTAATTAATATGCTTTTCAGGAGAATTACATACTAGTTACAGAGTTTGAATGTATTCTGTTCTTAGTAATAAGATTGTTTTTGATTCTTTAATGAATTTCAAAATTCTTTAATGATTTTCAAGGTGTTGCCACCAATCAGATTCCATTATAGGAATTTAAAGTTACCAAGCAGTAATTACATCACCACTGTTAGTATGTGAAATTGTGGAAAAAAGGACTAAAATAAATAATTAGTCAACCTCTTCCTATCTTTATCTACTGTATGACAAAATAGTCTGAATTATGTTTTTTCTGCAATGCTTAGAGAGTGCTTCACATTTGTAATTGAAACTTGTTTTGGTCTCTATTTTCCTATGTTGCTTCCCACCCTTTCATTCAGAAATATGCTGATTAACTCATGCAAAAAGTCTACAGTGGATTGCTGTGGCAAATTAGATACAGATTCTTCTAACTCCTTCAGAAACTGTGAAAGGGAAGTCAGGGAAATGATCTTATAAGCTTTTTGGCGGTTTTGTGCTCTTAACATTCAGAAGCAGATGGAGAGGGCATGCTAGACTGAGTGCAGTGAAGGCCACTAAGGCGGTCAATGGGCTGGAGAACATCATGTATGAGGAGATGCTGGGTTTGTTCACTCTTAAGATGAAAAGACTTGGGAAGGATATTACCATTGTCTAGAACTGTCGCATGGGAGAATGTAGGGAAGATGTAACCAGCTTCTCTCAGAAGGCAGGAGGCAGCAGACACTGGAACATGGTGAAGTCCTGTTAGACATGGGGGTGGTTTTTGCACATTTTTCACCATTGTAGTGTTTATAAATCTCAGCTGGGTGTCCAGAAAAGTGGAACTGCTATCCTTGTAAACATTAAAACTCAGCTAGAAAGGACCATGAGCAACCTAATCTGATTGAACCTGCCTCAGTCAGATCCAATTGGATGTCCTTTATACCTCCTTTTCAGTGTAAATCATTCCTTGGTTCTGAGCTGGTCTGGGTACAAGATTGGCCAGGAATAAACTGAGATCCCAGCAAAGGACTGGCTGTTGTGCAGGACTGATCAGGGACAAAGAAAGGTGGCACCACAGGGCTGCTCTGCTGCCTAAGTCCTCAGAACCGCAGCTCTGAGAGGATGCCATGTTTGTGGTATTTCACAGTGCAGTTCTGTCTCTGGCAGCAAGTCCTTCACACTCATAAAAAAAGGTCACTAAATGCAGGCAGCAATAGCACCTTGTCACTACAGTACCAAACACTTGCATATGAATTTTTTATTTGAATCATGCAACGCCTGATCCAAAGGCAGTCCTTGAACTGCAAACTCCTGTTGAGAGGACATTGCCAGTGATTTAACCTGACAGTGTGCTAAGATGAAAATCACTAGATCTGCAAGCTCTCATAATCAGGCCTTAAGCACAATGCTGGAAAAGAACAAAAGGACTGGAAATGTAAGACTCAGGGCCACCACGGTAACTTTGAACTGAGCAATGTAGCAGAATGTAGCTCTTTTTCCTTTGAATGCAGCAACTTGGGCCGATGTCCAGAACAGTAAGGAAGAGTATGAGGAAGTTGGACCAACTGCTGACAGACTAGAAGAAGACAACATGGAAGAAACCAAGTTATCTCAGAAGCACAGGGTTGCTCTGGAACTGCTGCATGGCACCTGACCTGCAACAAAGTTTAAAAGTCAGGGAAAAAAAGCAAGATGATCTTCAAGAAAACCAAAACAAAATCATTATATTAAATACTACCTCTGCAAACTTTTGCTCAACAATAGAAAACCAACAGAGTAACAGGCATTTTTGGCAAGCAGGATAAGGGAGAGTATTAAGCACAACTAGATTAGACCCAAGATGATATATTTTCTCCCTATTCTCTTAGCATTGTTACATGAATCTCTGTCCTTTAAACTTGAACAAATTTGAACAAATTCATGTCGCAAAGCACCCGTGCTGTCCCTGTGAAAAGCAACATGGATGTTTGACTACCCCACAATAAAAACTGCAATCCTGATGATAAAAGTCTGATTCATACACACATTTGTGAAACTGCTTCAGACAGTCCCAATAGCAGGCAAAGTCCTCATTGCTACAATGGATGCTGGTTTTAGCTCCTTTGGCTGACTTTCCTTCTATTTTTAAGGCACATTCAATGACTTTGACCTTGCTGAGATAGAAGTGAAGGTGACTGCCTGTTTAGTTTAGAGCTGGACAAAGCATTTTGAGGGAAGGGAGGAAAGGATAAACAGGAAGGTTCAGGAGTCATTGCAGTAATGCAGAACTTGTTTCTCAAATGTTTGATGGACCAGCACTAGTAAATGACAAAGAATTCCTTAACCCTTCTCACAAAACTTTGATTCCTCTTTGTCTGTTTTGTTTGCCTTGCCAACATCACACAGAAAGCAGTAAGAGCATTGCTCTCTAGGAGTATCCCACAGTATTACTTGTGCTGGGCCAATGGGCACTGCCTTTTAAGCCTTTCATTCTCAGAAACCCCCAATTTTTCGAGTAGGCTATATGATGTGGTAGAGATTTGTGATTAAATGTTCCTAGGATATCAGCTCAACTCAGAGTTCTGCTGTTGTCCAAAGAATGGCCAGACTTTGCAAATGGTGTCTACAAAGCAAAAAATAGTTCTCTTCAGCAGAAGTGGAACTTCTGTCTCTGTAAACTCTGCTGTGATTCCAGGCTCGCTCCTGGGCAGAGGCAGTACAAGTTCATGGGAGATTTTCAGTTACCTCAGCCTTCTAGACTGTACAATGTCAGCACTGAGCAGTGCAGAGGACCTACCTAAAGCCAGTGGACAAGGTTCGGAAGGGATCACAGTATAATATCTTCCTGTGCTGCCTAGGCACTGTAATATGTTTGCATCCTGCAGCTTCATCCTCAAGACTTAAGGCATTCTTGTGAATTCTGTTTATGTACTATTTCTGCTCTGGGAATTTAATAGCACTTGCTGGCTGTTTGGTGATAAAAAAATGTAGCAACAGCAGCACTCCCCCACTCTACAGTGCTGCCTATTTTGAGTTTCCTACTCATAACAGGAACACATGCTGGATGATGTAAGGAGTTGAGGAAGACCATTCACAAAGGCAGCCTGAGCTCAGCCCATTCAGTGAGCACAGGTAGTCTCTGTCCATGTGAACAGGGCAGTTGCAGACAGGGTTTTCAGAAGTCCAGGAGAGTGATTACAACCAAAACGTGCATTTTGTATGTGAACAGGCCAACATTATTCTGACAAATATTTCCTCTGGCCCAAATGCACTGAATCATTGAAAGAACATAAAATCAGCCAGCTGTTTAAAAAAAACCCCTTGTGCTTGTCACAGTTGTTGGGTTTTCTTTCTTTCTTTCTTTTTACCCTATTTTCTTTTCTTGTTTGTTTGTTTGTTTGTTGTTTTATTTTGTTTTATCTTGTTTTATCTTGTTTTATCTTGTTTTGTTCTTTTTACAAGTAGAAAAAAGTGGCAGCCTTGATTATTTGATAAACTTAAAGTGCTGGAGAAGCCAGAATGGTAACGTATCATGTTAAGATGGATCATGATTTTTCATTTCTCTGGCTCTTCAGGCCCTCTCGATGCTTTAGCTGCTTATTCCCTTTGACCCCAAATATACAGACCCACTTCATGCTCCCCAAACCTCCAGACACACCATGAAGACTCTTGCACTCCCAATATTGGAACCTTGCAATGCCAGCAGTTTAACCTTTTAAATTTCACGTGTGATATCCTAGAGTCTCCATCAACAGTTTGGACAATGCATATGCACCACAGAGGAAGGGAGGAAGGAAGGAATGGAGGAAGGGAGGAAGGGAGGAAGAGAGGAAGGGAGGAAGGAGTACACAACACCTGCAAGAGCTTTTCACAGTTACTCAAGAGCTTCAGTGGCAGAGACTCTCGAAGTACAAGAGAAGGGTAGGACAGACTGAGCGTCAGAATAGTGGAGATAGTCATTCTTTTTTTTGGAGCAGTCATATTTGTATAAATCTCTGATTGTTTAAGATGAGCTGGAAAGTTATTTAATATATACATGACCTGCCTTGATAGTTAATTTTCAGACACACATTTCATAAATTTTAACTGAGTTTTTTCTTCATCGTTTGTAAGTTTGCTTAAGATAATTAAATTTTGTGTAGACTAGAACAACGTTCTGATAGAAGAGGATTCTTTTTCCTCTTACATTTTGAATCTAGTAAGGAGAGCATTAGACAAAATTCTCTCTGCAGCAGTGGCTGTTGGAAAAGACTGAACACAGATTAACAGCGCTTGTTCAATTCTAAACAGGCACTAGAAATAGCCTTTTAAAACATAGACCAAATAGGTGATGTTTATCTTTTTCTTTAGCTGTATGTTATACCATCAAAAAGGGCACAAAGTACATAGGTCTCAGAGTCTCCAATAACAGGAGATGTCTAATTTTGACCTTCCTAATGGCATTTACAGAAGGAAAAGATTAAAACTATGCATGATCTAGGATACCTTCCTCCCAGGTCTACATGGTAGTTAGCAGTCACGTCACAAGAGCCACTGATTTCTGGTAGCATGAAGCACTTAGCACATGTGAGCATACCATCAAAAATCTCTATTTTTCTGTCTTTTGTGCCTGTAGAATAGAAAGAAGAGCAAATCTTCACTGACATGACCTCAATTATTTTCTTTCTTTAGCTTCAGCTGGCAAGGAGAAGTGGACCTGGTGGGACTGCACCTTCTCTCACAGCCTCTGAGGGAAGAGGGAACACTGGCTGTTTGCATTGGAAGGTACAGCGAGATATTGAGGACCAGATAACTTGGAAAACCAGGATGGTTTCTCATATCTGAAGAAGCTAAGGTTAACCTATTTGCCTAATACTAGTTTGGGGATTTTTTTCTTTTTTGTGACCATGTCAAGACACATTCTGCAGTATTTTGAATCTTGCATGATCGCAGTGATTGACACCTGAAGATGCTGGTTCCTCTCATGTATTTTCCTGTATGTCTTGTTTGGAGCTGTTTCTCCATGCCATGAAAAAAAACATTGTTGAAAACTGCTGGAAACATTAACTTTCATCCTCAGATAGGTCATTCTTGGTCTGTTTGAATTCCTGTCATCTGCAAGGACAAGACCAGCTGTCAATACGCTCTTTGAAGTAATAAAACTTCTTCAAAACCTTGCAAGTCAGCTCAAGAAAGCCTAGAAAATGACAATATTCAGCCAATCATTTTCCCAAATCTGAAAATAATGGTCAAGATACCCAGATAAGTGAATTCCTGCCTAGAGAGTATTTGCCCCCCTTTGTTCCCCTTTCCTAATGCCCTCAGATGACAGCAAGCCAGGTATTGATAAAACAATCAGGGTCAACACCAATAACAACAGGGCACTGGATTAAAGAATTCATAAAAAACTCTGGGTCCATATCTGTCTAAATACCAGGGATGAGCTTATCCTGCCCGTCCTCCTAAATCACATGGTTTTTTTATAAAATTGATTAGAATCTGAATTTTGTGACTTGAACAATCCTAGCCTTGCTTGCAGTGGCATGTTGTTCAAACTGAGAACTGAATGAAACAGAGGTTTGGTCCTCTTCTGCTAATGCAGCATTTAATAAAGCATAGGGTCCCCAAAAGCTGGCACAAAGTATGTATGAGGCAGTATTAAAAATAGACAGGAATGTAGGAGTGGTAACTATGAAATTAGCAAAAGAAGAAAATAACTGTAAATAAAAATGTACAATGTTACTTTTTTGAGCACTCTGCTGAGCAAAGTGGGGAGGTGGAAGAAGCTGAATGTAGATGTGAGTCAGGAGAAGCAGCTGCGTCCTGTAGTTAGGCTGCAGCCCCTTCTTCCCTTACATCCCACCTGGGCCAGCCACCAGCACAGCTCCTGCTTTGGCGAGGTGGGAAAATAGATTTTACTGTCCCCAAACCACTCTGCTCACCAATTGCCACCCGATTTTGAGGATCCTGGTTGCCTGGGAAACATAACTGGGTGTTGCTGTGGAAACTCGTCTTCACTGACCACCGGGTTCCCCTGCCGCCAGGCGAGGAGATGGGAGCTCTCCACATTTGTGCTACCAAGTGGCAGGAGATAGCTTTGATAGCACTGGTGCTATCAATAAAGTTGCAAAGCAGTGTTAATAGATTTTACTTACACTTATTTAAGCCTCCTCTGCTCTTGACTTCTGGAGGGAAAAAAACCTGAGGATAATCCATTTAGGTAATAGATTAGAGGAACAAGTCAGAGTAGGAGGAGGCATTTGTTTATTTATTTGTGTCAGAAAAGTTTCTAAGACTTTTTGTGCACAAATTACTTGGAAAAAATGGACTTGAAAGCCTCACAAAATGTACAATTTCACATTGCATTAATGTAAGCTTTTTGAAGTTAATATAGCCCATCCTTTGCTATTAATGTTCCTGTGTAGTCAGTTGGCTTAAACTGTTCATCTCACAACAAACATATGCTGTCAGTAAAAGCAATAGCTGCTGCAGCCTGCCTTAGCTCCTTGTTTCCAAGACTCATGACAAGTAGAAATGGTATTGACCGTGCTTAACCCTGGTTCTGTAATTTGGGGCGAAAGGAGTTAAGAAATGTCTGAAACAGAATTCTGTAAATTCCTCAATGGCCTCTGCTGGCTTTGAAAATAGAGCAGCAGCTAATTTTTCCTTCTCTTTTAAGTAACTAATTGGAAAAAAACCACTATTACCGCTCACATTGACATCAAGGAAATAATAATAATAATAATAATAATACTTTGCACTTGTATGGCAGCTTTTATCCCAATTTTTCAAAGGATTTTTCAAACATTAATGGTGTTCCACTTTATTCTCTGTTGGTAAGGTGGTCACATGGTAGTGTGGGCGCTGAGGAGACAGAAGGCAATTTATAGGGTGGTGGGACACTAATGCAGAGTTTAGGAAGCGATGCAACCTGCTGACAACAGCTCTATGGCTAAACTATGTTTAAGATAAAATAGTCTGTCCAATCTGTCACTGTCACAGTTTGCTGCAGTAAAAAAGGACAAAATCTTCTCTGTAATCCATTGATTCTACTGTGGATGCTACAGCAAAGGAAGCCAAGTTTTGGTTGGTTTAGCAGGATATCTTGATCTATCTACTTTAGCAATCCTTGGTCTTGTTTTTTTTTTTGTCTTCCACAATACTTAAAAATACATGTAAAAATTTGAAATTGTGGCATAACTACCTATGTTCACAGAAGACAATAATAGAGTAAAAATGCGGAATAATTTGAGTAATTGTCCTGCTCTTTTTACACTTTTGGGGCTCCAAAATATTCTGCACTCAAATTTATTCAGAGAGAAATTTTGGCAAGTCAAGAAAAACATCTCTCTTCCCCCTTGGTTGTTTTTTTTTTTTTTTTTTTTTAATTGGAAAAAGTACTGTTTTCTCACTGTAATAAATATTCACAAATTTGATATTCAAGTGAGTAAGGGAAAAAAAAGATTTTTTTTCCCACTGGAGACATATGAGCAGCCCTTTTTTAAAATACCTCCACATCTGATGTCTAAACGATCAGTGCTCTGGAGGCATCTCTTAAGTGACCTTATGGACGCAGGGAATGCTATGTTATCCGAGGCTCTCAGGAAACCCTGCCTTATCTGTAACTAATATAAATCAGAGGAGCTCTGATGAAATCTATGGAACTACATCAGTTCACACAGGCTGAAAATCATGCTCAACTGTTCCCAGTGAAACAAAGGCATACAATTCTCCATTTGCCTCAACAAAGGCAGATGCTTTACCTCCTTACCTGCTCCATTTGCTTTAATGAGGTGTTCACAGCAAAGCGTAAATGGTACCATTTAGACGTCAACATTAAGCATGGTGATGTTTTAAGAGTAGCACTTAAGGAAATTAAATGCGTAATCTGAGCTAATGTGAATGGTGTATGACTGTTGTTAAATAAAGCTAAAATGGACAAAGTAAAATTCTCTCAAGTGCCTCTAACGAAGGCATGTTGTTAGTAGTGTGAGTTACATACATGAGGCATAATCTTGGTACACTGGAAATTTATCCATTCAGGTTTTCAACACGGAAACAGGGGATTAGGATGACTGTGTCTGTTCCATGGCACTGGCATTATCTGTTGTGACATTAGTATTTGATATGCAAAATTCTAAAGGTGGAGAAATATTGTGTTAGGAAATCCTGGGGAGGGACTATGACTGTTCTGTGTATGCAAGGAGACAGGCAGGTGCTGTTTTGCCCCAGTCCCCACACATTACAAACATAAGTAGCAGAGGCATGATTTCATAGATTTACTCCAGTGATGCAGGTGGCGTCACTGGCTGTGCTGAAATTAGACCAGATTTACTTCTGTCTGAAACGAGAATTGGGACTAGCTAATTTAGCTTAGCGTGCTGATATGAAATAGAAAGTGAAAATGTCATTCATTTGTGTTTCTTCTTGTACCGAGAAACCGCTGGAGGCCTTGCAGGAATGGAAGTGTTAGTACTAACAACACAGTATTGCTTGTATATATATGTGTGTGTGTGTATATATATATATATATAAAATTTTCACTATATTTGCTTTAAAACAGTTTTTAGGAACATGTTATGCCTATGTTAAGGCATACCTTTGATTTCTGGCTCTAACCATGTTTATGAGGTCCAGCCTCTCATTTTTTGTGTGTTTGTATATTAACCTGAGGACAAAGTAATAGCCTTCGCTAGATTCAACAAAGCCCTGTATTCATGGGAAAAGCATTATCACAGATAAAAAAATATCTGATTTAAAATCATTTTCAGACCTTTCTACTACCCTTAGGTCAAAAAAAAAAAGGAAAAGAAAAAGCAATGAATAAATTAGCAGCCACATCCTCATTCCAACAACCTAATTTTAATAGTATCGTAATAAAAGGACAAAGGTCATAGATTAAAGTATTGTAATGGAAATGCAAAATCTATATCTGCTCATAGGTTTAAAACTGTATTTTTAAAGATAGTACTAGTAATGATTAGAATTTGAGCCTAGTGTCACTAATAAGAAAATAGTTCTATTTCATTCTGATTCAAGAACCAATATTTACAACTGTGGGTGTATATAAGCATAAAAAAGCAGTTAACAACTGTACTGAGAATATCTGCATGGAGTTTTGGGTCAGCTGTAGAACTGTTTGTCTAATGCTCTTATCAAGACACCTGTTACAATTTAATCTTTTTTCTCTTTGTCTTAGTAGGAGGCAAGTAATAGACTCAGGATGTGGCTAGAAAATGAAAATAGGAATATAATTTTCCTGGTTTCTGCCAAAATATTAAAATGCATCAAATTTATAATTAATAAATTACAGAAGTATCCACAATACTTAGACTAAAAGCACAAAGAGTAATGCAGCTCAGACCTACTGAAATTTGGCATCCAGAGTGCTCTATCCTAAATAAACAATCCTGTGAGAGAACCCAAACTCCACTTTGGTGAGAGAACCCAAAGCGACTTCTGCATCAGTAAGTACAGAAACTTAATCTCTCCCTCCCTAGAGAGCAGATAGAACAATTTCCTACAATTGGAATATGAACAGTTCTCTCACCTGAAGGATGCCAGGACTTTGTGTTCAGGGGATCAGATCTGTATTGCACATCAGGCAACAGACTTAGGGGACACAAGAATGTGCTTAGCTGGGAGGAATCTTCTCATTTTCACCTGGGCATGCAAAGGTTTGTGACCCTACTCTGTCAGCTGTCATGGTGCCAGTTGAAGGACAGTGTGGAATAGAGCAGCCTTCAGCCTTTCAGATGGTTTTCTTCCACAGGAGCAGAGCCCTGACTCCTGCAGTGTTGTGTTGTCTTGTGGCCACCCCTGGTTCTCTGTCCTGAGCCTCCCTTGCTGAGGTAATGAGTTTGAGAGCAGAGACATACAAACGATGATGTACCATTAGTGGCACACAGGCTGCTTCAAATCTGTACAGCCTGTGGAGAAAATTGGTCCTTCTCAGCATGCACAGGACACAGGAGCCACTGCTGGCAGTGTGTCCCAAAGTAGCTCAGCTTGGAAAAACCTGATCTGATGCATAGTGGAAGTGCAGAACATCTGCAGGTTTTTGTCCAGCTTAGCTCTTGTGCTCTCAAGTCTCCTCTGTTGCTAGCAGGATTGACCTCTTACTCTGAAGTGTTTCTTTTGAAAAGCAACTCCTCACTTGTCCTGGAGTGTTTGGAGAGGAAAGGTAGGCAGTGCTCCTCCAGTGTCTCCTTCCTGGAGGCCAAGGTTAGGAATGGCACTGAGCATGGACCAGGGGGGTGAAAGGGAAAAAGGGGCTGTTTATTTTGCTGGTTAGAAGACTGTTTTGCCTGTGTGGAACTTACTTGCTGATGGCAAGAGAGGAGCCTTGACTTAAAGTGGAAACCATAAATCAATCTTTTACAATCTTTTCCTGGGAACACAGTCTTTTGGAGTAATAGGCTATTGTAAATGGATACATGAGGGTGGTGGGATGTGAGGTGAGGCATGGGCAGCGCTGAAGTCCAGGTGATATTTGGTTTAGCCCATGTCTTCACCAGCCTCTTGTGAGCCAATCAAGAAATGTTATGAGCTACAGCTATAATCTGGTCTCCTCTGCCCTTCTAAAAGTTCCTTGGGATAAATATGTTCTGGAGATCACAGAAAACCACAAATTTGTTTTGTAGAAGCTGGATCTGTCTTGTCTTCATGCATTTCACAATTTTCAAAGCTAAGTAGATTTGGTCCTCATTTATGCATGCACAAAAATGGATATTGCTCATAGTACGAGCTTCAGACAGCTATTTTCTACAACATATTTCTTTTTAATGTTTAGTTATTTAATTTGAAAATATATACAACTCTTTGGACACCCTCACATAGAGGGCCTAGTCTTTCAACCCAAACTATTACAGAGATGTTTCCAAAGAGCTTGCATTTCTTCTGTAAGGGAAAAGGAGATGTTTTGGGGCATTTGTTCACAAATGCAGCTCACACTGCAAGATTTCAAACTCCTTCAGTGCAAGAAGAATGTGTTATCTTCATTTATGATTTCTTCCCACAAAGGAAGCTCAGGTAGGATTCTCCTGTCAGTGCAGAAGACACAAATCTGACTATATACGTGTGTGCGTGTGTACGCGTGTTTTAAAGGAAAGCTGGATTTTTCCACAGAAGCTCCTCTATTGATCCAGTGCAGTGCTCTGTGTTTGGCTTGGCCTCATCCTTCTGTGCAATCGCAGAATGAAGAGATGGAAAACAACTTGCACATAATTTGTGTTGTGTCTCTCTTCCAGTGACATTCTGTTCTTTACCCTGTACTGCTCAGGTTTTCCAATTTGTTTTTAAATAGCTTGTGGTTATGGCTTCTCCTTCTTCCCTTGGGATACTATTCCACAACCTAATGGTTCTCAAAATTAGAATTTTTCCTCCATCCCAGGTGTATGACTTTGTTTATAAAGCAGTGAATTCATGCAGTAACGTGCATGGTGCAGATGTTTCACATGGGGACATTTATGCGAAGTACTTCCATTGAAAAATGGGGATAAAATAAAAAAAAACGTATTAAGTAAATTTACAATATATGATGTGTAAACATGCTTTTATTTTGCAATTTCACTGCAAAATTAGCGACACATACAACTGTAATACTGTATTGCCACATAAAAATTAATTACCAAGAATTTTATTTTTTCAAAGCTTAGGATCACAGCAAATTAATTAAAATCCTTCATATAAAAGAAGGAATTTTATAATACATTCTTACAAAATATACGTATAGTACATTTCAACCTTTTAAAATTTGTGACTGTAACGGGCTTTTTTCTTTTTCTGCCTTTTTAATAAGGCGGTAATTGAGATCTATCACATCCATAGCATATATCACTGTTTTTATTCAAGAATTCTTGTGAAAATAAAGAACTTCTTTTATTCACAAAAATCATAATTGCAACATACATAAAACCTGTCAAAGCTCCAATTTCCAATATTCTAATGAATATCAAAAGAGTCCAGCATTTGTGACTTTGACAAATTGCAAATGAGGTTTTATTCATTAAGAGGGCCGCTAATGTTTATTTAAATGCAATTTACTGTTGCATTATTGATTAGCTACTGCAAAATTATCTTACAAGGAGCACGTGTAGCAAGAAGATTTCAGGTTGAGAAAGGATTTATCTAGGGAAGGCCTGTAGGCTTGATTTAGGCCCCAGGACATGAGAGTTTTAATTTATCTGGAAAGAAAGGCCTGGTGGAAGGTTTGCTTTGTTTGCATTTAGACAGCAGATGAAAGGGGTTTTGATGTTGAGCTGAGAGAAAATGGCTGCCACTCTTGTTATTCACAGAGAGAATTGAGCAAAAGGAAAAATCTATTATAGGGGGCAAGATAAAAAAATGTCTGTCCTCCCCTGCCCCCCTGCCCCCAGTCCTATTCAGCATCAGGCTATATGTGGCTTGTTATTTTCAGAAGGAGAAACAAAAAAGAAAATGTTGTTTATTATCGAGAATCTCTTCAACCCCACACCACCCCCCACCCCCCATATTGCATTTATTACTGAGCCCCAACTTGTTTTTTCAGTGGCACAAAACTCCAGTGAGATTGCCATATCTGACCTGAAAATACAAATGAAATCTGGGCCTAGGTATTTTAACGAATCCTGAATGTATAGTGTTTTCACTGCTTCCCAACATAAGCAAACAGTTTCTGGCAATGTTTCACAGAACTAATTGATAACAGCTCAGAGTGATATAGACCCTCTTTGGCTTCCTTCTTAAGGAGGGAGGCATCTGCAGTACTTGTTCTAGCACTGGTTTTGTCTGCAAGAATCAATTAGTCATGTAAACCACTGGCATGAATCCTATCCTTCCTGAGGGGTTCTGCTGCAAGATTAAATAGGAATCAAGCAAACACATATAAAGGATAGAGATTTAAGAAGGGGTAGTCACCCCATTGATCTAACAGACAGAAGCCTATGAACCTAAACAATGCCACTGGATCAGGTGGAATCTGGTAAGCAGGCAGCTTCTGTTCCTGAAACAAGCTATTTTAAACTTCCAGCCTGGAGAAAAGTGTCTTAAACAGAACAAACTGCTACTTCAAAAGGCATGGATCAAGTACACAGTAGCAGGACCTGAATGTCCTTTTCTGGACTCATTAAAACCTGACAGGGCTTCTCATTTCAAATGACAGTCAGGAAAACTTGGAAAGCTCTCAGCCAATTGCAAGGAGGAAGAATGATCCTACTGAAATTAAATCTGAAACTCAAATATTACACCAAGACCTTTCAACTTGCTCATTATTCCATTAAACCACTGTAAAAGCACCATTCTTCATCTGAAATGAGTTTAGAAAAACTTTCATTGTGTGACTTGGTCCACAAATGAGAGTGACGGGAGCAGAATGATATTTTCCTTCAGGGCTTATACCTTTAGTGACTCTGATGATGATGACTAAGTATCAGATCTGACAAGCTGAAGGTTAATTACTTACTCTGTGTTTCAGGTCTGTCAGGGCAGAATATCAGCATTGATTTTTTTACCAAAAGTCAGGAGTATTTGGAATTTACTTTGGGCATAGAGAGCTGTTGTTCTGAAGATTCGTCTTTAGAATAATGCTAGTCTTCTACTAAACTGAAAATGTTTCTCTGCTTCCCATTTTGGCCTCATTTAAATTTCTCTTCTTTCCCCAGCTTCCAAGAATCTCTTGGTATTTTTCCTCTTCACCTTCAGTCCTTGGCAAACAGTAAAATACTTCACATCAGTGAAGATCATGAGCAATGAGAAGACTCAGATACAGAGCAAAGTAGGTGGTGTAACTTTAAGGTGGATGAATATATCCTTAGTGGTCTGTTAGAAAATACAGAAAACCTTAAATCAAACTGTTAATGGAAAAGTCTTCTTAAAAAATCAGATCCGTGACAAAAACCTTTCCACATGAATGTGACATATTTCAATCATTAAGTGGTGAGGAAAACAGATTAGGTGGTACTACTGCTGCAGCAAAGGCGAGGGATGTCTGAAATGCTGCAAGTGAAGCATTGCTTGGTAAACTTTTTAGCCTTTTCCAATTTCAGTTTGTTTTTTTTTTTGCAGTCCACAATTAAAATGGAAACAAAAATTTATGGGAAAAGGGGTCTACTTATATCACATACTTTTACAGGCCTGTGGAGTCTTCCTTAGCAGCATTGTTCTCACCTTTTCTCTGACCTTGTCCTTCATGTGTCCCCATATCCCTCTGTCTCATCTGTTTTGCCAAAACTTAGGTTCTTTATCACTCTTCTGTGGTTCTTTCTACTTTTCTCAAAGAACCTCTTCCTCCCTGATACCTGTGTTTAGTTGGGATTTATTTGGGTGCAGTTAATTAAATCTGGATTTCACCTGGGTCATGTTGGAAACAGACATCAGAATTCCACTGGCACTGTATGACGAGAGACACTTAAATATAGATGCAGTGTCCTATTTCCTTTTTGTTGTCTCTAGTATCCTGTTCTTGTTTGTTTACTCAGACTATATATAGAGCTGCTCTTTTGTTTCCTGAAAAAAATTCCTTTGCATGTATTATCTATCTATAAGTCCTTTTTTATTTTTTTTTCCTGTGTAGAAGCCTACAGCTACAGTTGGAGTTAAGTTATGCTGAGATCCCTGATCAAAACATGAACACTTCAAATAGAAACATCACTCATTGGGAATTTGCTCTGATGTTGCCTGCAACAGACATTTAGGAACTGTTTTGTTTTCTCTTCTCTATGTCTGACTTTAACTTAGAACCCAAAGCTCCAGTTAGTTACATGTATTTTTAATATAATAATAATAATAATAATAATAATAACAACAACAACAACACTGAAAAATGCTTTCTATGCATCAAGTAATAAAATTTTTATTCATTTCTTTGACATTCTCAGTACCCCTAACCTTTAACAGAAATGTTCTCTATTTCTTTAAAAGGCTGATGGCTATCCCAGTAGCTACTCAAGTCTGTGTCTTGAAAACAAATAGTTTCTTAGCATTTTCCCCAATATCGTTGTTCCAAAGACAAATGAGAATTTCTCTAATGTTGTCTTCTAAGCCAAAAGGAGTGTCAAACAAAAGAACATTCTGTATAAAATAAAGTCAGAAAGAAATTTGACATCCATGGAAGACCTTGGGGAAAAATGCTACTTGTATATGTGGAGTCTCATAGATTTGTTCTACTTTGAGTAATTTACCTTGAGGATTTGGCATAATATGCATAGAAAAATCTTGGTAGAACGAATATAAACAGAAAGACTGTGCCATGCAAGGGTACAGTAATGCAGGAAGAACAGATGTTCTGGTGGAGCATTGGTCCTGTGCATAAAGGATGGCTAGGAGTCAGATCAGATAAGCCAAGCAGCTCCTATCATCTAATGCAGGATATCTATGCTAGACATACAGAGGAAAAGTACAGCATTCAGACTATATTGTCTGTGATGGGTTGACTCTGGCTGGAGGTCAGGTGCCCACTAAAGCCACTTTATCACTCCCCTCCTCAACTGAAATGGGGAGAGAAAATATAGCAACAAAACTTGTGGGTCAAGATAGTGACAGGTAGAGATCACTCACCAATTACTGTCACGGGCAAAACAGACATGAATTGGGGAAAATTAATTTATTACCAAAGAAAGCAGAGTAGGATTAGAAAAAAATAACAACTCCCTTCTTTCCAGGCTTAACTTCACTCCCCATTTTACCTACCTCACCTCCACTGGCCCAGGGAGGCAGGGAATGGGGGCTGAGGTCAGGTCTTCACAAGTTGCATCTGCCACTCCCTCCTCCTCAGAGGAAGGACTCCTCACACTCTTCCCCTGCTCACCATGGTGATGCCTGAAGTGGCTACCTGGAAACAGAGACTAGACAGAAGTAAGGGAATAAAGGTGATATTTATTCGAAAGTCCCTCATGGAGCCTGCTCCAGCATTGCCTTGCCCCAGGATCACAGCCTCCTTCAGGCACCTGCTCTGTTGTATGGTCCTTCATGGGCTGCAGGTGAATCTCTGCTCCACTGTGGACCACCATAAGCTGCAGGGGAACATCGTGCCTCACTGCGATCTTCATCATGGACTGCAGGGGAATCTCTGCTCCAGTGCATAGAGCATCTCCTCCTCCTTCTTCTTTACTGGCATCAGGGTCTGCAGGGTTCTTTCACATATTCTTTTCTCTCTCTGATTGCAGAGAGAATTGGTTTACATATTTTTCCCCCCTTTCCTAAATATATCCCAGATATGCTACTACCATTACTGATGGACTTGGCCTTGGTCCACCTTGGAGCCAGCTGGCATTGGCTCCATTGGACACAGGGGAAGTTTCTGGCAGCTTCTGACAGAATCAACACCTATAGGCCCTCACTACCAAAACCTTGCCAAGCAAAGTCAGTGCACTGTCAAGTTCCTGTTCTGGATTTACTCTCAAGCTTGAAGAAGACCAAAGAGACTCAGAGGGTAGAGACATGAACTTTGGTACAGAGTATTTTCCAAAGGAGGGATTATGTAGAAAGCATAATAAAAAGAAATTCAGGAGGGATTCAAACAGCAAAACACTGTCAAAATGTTTGTGAGTGAAAAGAGAGTGTTTAAAGATACTGCCATGGATTCAGCAAATATATGCTAACTATCAAAACAGTCTCTAGAAAGACAATTCCTTCCTCCCAGACTGATGCATTTTAGGCAGTAGGAAATTAACAGTGAGATGAAGGACATTATTAAATGTAAGAATTTTGACTTCCAAATTGAAGTTCTGTTCAAGTGAGGAAAATAATGAAAAAAAAAGAAGAAAAAAGAGAAAAGCTTTGGCAAGTAGGAGTTAAACACAATAAGGCAAGCCAAAAAAGGGTTCTGAAGAGCAGGTTTTTAAAGGCGTAAGAACTAAAAGTGAATTCTCTTCAAACACATCAGAGGCAGGACTTGTGAGATAGTCTGTGGGGCCAATAGATGATGGATATAGTAAAGGAAAGCTCAAAGGAAACAAAGCCATGTAGAGAAGCAAAATGAATTCTGTGCTTCTTTGTTCACTGAGAAGGGGGGAGGGAGACAAGGTAGACCAAAAACTTTGTTTACAGGAGAAATACCAGAAAAGAAGCAGCATCAACTTTTAAAGAACAGACTTATCTCTCTCTAATCTGTTCCAGTTTCTCCAAGGAGTCGCTGGATTTGCACGCAAAGCTGATCTGATGGAAACAGTCTGCATAGATGTCTCCAAGTGCTTCATCAAAGGCTCCTAAAAAACCCAGCCTATCATGCTTTAATGGCCAGATAATCACAGATGAAAGTTCAAAGGTAGGCACCTACCTCCGTAATGAGGCACCTGAATAAATTATTTGCCTCTTTTTTATTTATTTATTTTTTATTTGTACATGTGTTGCAGCTCATTTCATTGGGAGAAGAATGTGGTTTTGGCTGTGCAGAAAGTACAGATTGTTTTATTTAGTAGTCCAACATCAGGCATACAAACTGGCACAACTGACATTTCATGTCCGTGCAGGGACACACTTTGACATATTTGACTGTAGCCACATGCACTAAATGCAGAAAATAAAATATCCCTTTTGCCATATATGTGTTGAGATGGAAAATAAACCACTTAGTTCTATTTTTACACTTCACCTGGCTGACTGACAGAAGAGCAGATTACGACTGAATTAAAATATTTTTTACCAGCATTCATCCGAGACAAGAAATCTCAACTTCATTGAACTATTCACTCTATAAAAACTCATAGTAAACACACAAAGATTGTAATGTAGGAACAAATACAGAAAAATAATTAGTGTACAAGTACAAAGACTGGATGAAATAATCATGAGATCTAAGAAAAGAATACTGTTCTCTGCTATTAAGAGTAGCAGCACTTAGAACAATGACAACATCAACAAATCCTGGCTGACTAGTGCCACAGTTCCCCATGATCCACACCTCAGGTATTCTTCCATACCACTGCTGTGAGAAGGTTTTACTATTCTGAGGCAAGAGAAAGAAAGTTTCATTGTGCAATCTGATTTCTCAGCTTCATTTTCCACATTTTCCCTGAAAAATGTAAGTCTCTATCACAGTAGCAAACTAACCCCTGAAGATGCTAGATGGGCCTGAAAGATTTGTCATTTGATACTGCTGCAGCTGTTTTGGAAATAGTCTTGAAAGAAATTGGCATTATGCCTGTTTATTAACAGATTCTGGAAACTGCAGAGCCTGTATATTTTTCAAGTTTTACAAAGAGCCTTTCTATAAAGTCATTCACACAACCAGTTATTTGGGTTGAAAAGCACAAAGCACTCTACATGAAAACACTGGCTTGAATGTCAAAGACAGGAATAGCAAAGTTTTGCTAGGTTCTCTATTTCAAATTCTGAAGTAAATTTGGTGACTTCAGAGAAATTATACTGGGGATCACTCCAGGCTCTCCTAGGCAGCCAGTACTCTATAAATATAACATTACAGCAAATCAAATCAGAGAAAGCATCATCCCAGCAATGTTTGTAGCTCCTGTAAGATTTGTCTAGCCCTGCCAATAAAAGTAGTGGGTTATTCGTTTGGAGTTTTTGGTTTGTTTTTGTTTGTCTCTTTGTTTGTTTGTAGGGTTTTAAAATTTATTTAGAAATTATGAAACAAACACAACTCCAACAATTTGTTGCAACAGAGGCTGGCAAGTGGGAGGTGTGCTCTGGTGTGTTTTCAGTTGGGCAGGTACAGCCACGTGCAGGTTAACAAATGCAGTGAAGATCACCGGCTCTGCAGGAGCTTCTAAATACCTGTCTGAAAGATGCTAAGGGCAAAATAAAGGAACTGTAGATTGTAGCTGTAAAACTACTTAATTGGTGACTGTCTTGCATTCTTATATTTTTTTCCTTTTAGAATAGATGTTAATTTTACATGTCCTGTGTGTCTTCTAAAGAAACATGGGGGTTCTTGCCAAAAAGCTTGAATGGCTGGTATTTTGGCAGAAAGACCTCTGCCTGCCCCCAGGATTGACACTCTGTCCCTCCTGTCTTTGCTGAACTAATTGGAGGAATTAAATTACAGTAACAAATTGACACTTCATTGTGATTGGAATCTGTTTGAAGTAGGCCTTTTTGTTACACATTGTATTTTGTAATTCCTTTTAAAATGGTCCATTGAGGGGAGGTCAGTAAGATTCATGCTGGTGGACAGTCTGTGGAACACTGCCATTTTATTTTATATTGCTCTGAAGAACGGTTGCTCTACTTTGAAAGAAGATTCTAAAAACAGTCCAGAAGGGGGATGATGGCTCAGTTTTTATTCATTCAGTCTTGTCATCATGTTCAAGTTTAGAAATGACTTTTCTACTTGCAAGCCTTGCAGACTCCCCCAGTCCTTTGAAAGTCAACCTGGCTTCTCTTTTTTGTCGAGTCTCTTAAAAAGCCTATCCTGATTTTGCCTCTGCAGCTCCATTGACTGAGTGCATCTCTGATAGAAGGGTAGGATTGCAAGGTAACTGCTGCCATGACCCTGCTTTCTTGTCTATCTCTTTGCCTCTAGGAGATTCAAAGACATTTTTTCATAGATGGAGCAAAGTTCTCAGGTGTTATTAAAAAAACCCCCACAAACAGTGATTCCATTGGAAAAGTCTTGTTGATCAAACCCAAGACTTCTCAGAGCAGTTTGAGAGTTTAGATTCTGCTTTCCATCACAGAAAGTTTCCCAGGTTCAAGATGAAACCTGATCAGAACAAGGAAAAGAATCTGACTCTACATTTCACCGTTAAAGGCATTTGTGTTAAATAAACAAAGAGAATTAAATGTCATCTCAGAACACCACATTTTCTACAGCTCTACATGAAAAAGGAGGAATTACAGATCAAAACCCCCCATTTTTTAGCCTAAAGCAGAGTTAGCACCTCCAGTATTAAGTGATTCTACCTGCATGAAGGATCTGTTATTTTGGTAGCAGTTCATCTATGATCAAAAAAAAAAAGCAACAAATCAAAGGATACCTCATCCTTGGCAAAATAAACATCTCACCTTCCATGTGCAAGAATAAACGAGAGAAAATACAAAGCCATATTGCATGAGATAATCCAAGATTCATCTGCCTCTCAGATATTGGTCTCACAGCTTGCTTTGCAGTCATGTATTGTTACATAAATCTGGACTAAAATTCTTCACTTTTCCCTCTTCAGAAAGCACCTGTCAGACAGAGGCCCTTAATAAAAGGACTATATCCTCCTACTCTTCCTCTCCACATATTGTCACTTGCTTCCTAAATCATTCCTCTGGAAAGACTACTCCTGGAACACGGAGATAATTCTTGATTAACTAAGGTAGCCCGAACAAAGATATTAAATAAAAAGTAAGAGTCCAAAACCATCGTTCCTCAAAAACCTTATTGTGGAATTATGGCCTAAGAGACAGTATAGTCTTGCTTTCTCAGTTGATAGAGAAATTTCCTAGGAAATCTGGAGAAGCTCCAATTCTGAAGACAATTTTGGAAACCGGGCAATTCAAAGGATTGGTCAGAGCCTTGCACTGTGATCTGATTTCTGATTGAGATCTTTATCCTTTTTTACCTTCCATGTGACTTAGTTCAGGTTCCATCCAAAACCCACAGGACCCAGGTGGTCTGGATTCCTCACAAACTTCTAATTGGATACTACAGCCTTAAAATACATAATTTTTCAGAAGTGAGATAAGCTTGAATTGTCTCTAAAATATTCCCACGTGACAGGTTCTAGAGCTGCTAATGCAAAAGATAGGCTGATATTAGTGTTTATTTTTATTTATTTCAAAGCCTTTGTGCAATAGGAGGGTGGGAAACAGCACACACACTCTCTGTAGCAGGACCTACGTTTGGACTTGTGAAGAGAAAGAAATAATAAGGCAAAATGTGTGGCTGAAGTAAGGAACACATGCAGGAAATAGCACATTGACATAAAATTAGGAAGTCTGTGAGTTCCATAGGTGGAGAAAACAGCCCATTAAATGAGTAGACCTGGGAAACTGCAAAGAAGCAGGAATATTAGAGAAGGTAGGGCATTTAGCATTTAAAAAAAAAGAAAAAAAAAGAAAAAAAATTGTTTTCAGCAATTAAAATGGAAGAGTGGGAATTAAAATGCAGAAGTGTAGATTTGTTCTGTAGATACAGAATTCCAAGTCAGAAGAAACAAAGAAAAAACCCACTGCTGTGGGTTCCACATTGAGTGGGATGCCAAGGATGGAGGAGACATATCAGGACTGCTTGAGGGGACACCCAGCAGAGCAGAAGCTGCCACTCTGTGCAGGATGAATGTTCCCTGCAGCCCAAGTGGCCTGGCAAGGAGCTGCAGTGGCCAAGGTGGGGGCATCACTGCAAAAAGCCTTGCTGCCCAAAGCAGTGCTACTTCTGTTTCCGTGGAACTCAGGTCTCTCTGCTCCCAGTCTGTCTCCCTCACTCTAAAGTCCAAACACCTCAGGAAAGAGGCCTCCCACCAAGGTATAAATGTACCCTATCCTGAATTTCATGAGCAGTCACCGATATATGCACCATTTTATCAAAAACTCAACTTTGACTGACTTCAACCGAACATAATGAGAAACCCTTCTGAGAATAAATTGAAATAAGAGTGAGCAGAGCAGTAAAGGCAGCTTTAGCAGAAGAATAGATCTCAGTGACCTCTCTATTTTTTTTTTCCAGTCTGCCATTAGTAATGAAAAGCAGAGGTATAATGAACATTGCTTTCTGCAACAAAAGTGTTAATTATTCCTTCTCTCCCACCGAGGCAATGTCATTGATGACTGGTTTGCAAATTCTATAAAATATGCTTTCATCCAATTTTACAATCAGAAAGAATTAAATCATTATATGTTTTAAATTATATATATCTTTCAGACCACTCTGAATTTTTCTCCTAGGCACAAATGGACTGTTCTTAGCTTAGCATGACTGAAAACAATGAATATCAAGGTAGATTTATCATGCCATTTAGTACACAGAGAAGAGAAGTTGTTTTATTGCTAACAGATATTTTTATAGTTAAATACCAGTAATTGTCATCTAGTGTGCTTGATGACAAACTGGAAACTTCAATTTACAAAAAAATTATTAAATAGCATTTCCTACATAAATAGGAGAGACATTTTGGAATCAAGTGGGAAGGAAAAACTCCAAACCACAACTCTTTGCCTTTCCACTTGAAAGACTCACAGAGGAAGACCAGTGAAAACAATTAATGGAATGATATACATTATACTGCAAAATAGCATTAATTCCTACATCATTTTTTTCAGACTTTCTTGTTTTGTAAACCACAACTGACTAAAAGCATCTGCAGTGTGAGAGTTCTGTAGAAATGCTTGGAGAAGATTTTGAAGTGGCTGCAAAGCAAAGAGAACTGATAATGCTTTCATACTAGATTAACAAATCTATTGTTTATTACCTCAATGATATGACATGCTGTGAGGTGCCTATGCTCATGCAGTAATGATTAGCTAATTGGCTAACTTCCAGCCAATAGGGTTATTAACACTATATTGTGAAGCTTCAATGTAAATTTGATTTCCTTGTACTGTATATTGCATGAAGAAAACTTGTATCAATCAATATAAATTATTCCCCAAACAATAAGACACGGTGGGGGTGAGCAGGAAAGGCTGGAAATGAGGTGTTAGTGCAGAAAAAAAAGCAAAAGAATAAAGGAGGTCACGTGTTCTTCCTCTAATAAATGTTGAAGGAAAGTCTTTGAAAGGCAGAAATCTAGTGGCTAAACCAGAAGACTGACTAACGGCCTGTGCTAAGAAGCAAAATTGTGATGTAACCTTACACTTATCAAGTTTTTCCCATTATGCTTCAATTTTTACCTGAAAAATAGGGATGCCACCTCCCTCCTATTAAAGAATCATTAATACATTAAATGGTTGACTGAAAATGCTTTATATTGGATTATAGGCAGATGGCAGAATTTAAGATATGATGTTGAAATAGTATGAACATGTATAGACGAAGTCCAGAGTATGTATATCTTACTGACATTGTGCCTAACTTAATTTTTTATTTCTCTTATTTTAGAAGTAACAGCCACAGGCATGTACTACCAGGACTACTCACCATGACAAAAATCTCAGTACTAAGTAGTACAAATACAGTATCTGACATTATTCACTAGGTTAGGAATTGAATAAGAGCATATAGAGTTCAGATGGACTATTAGTGCTTATAGTTCACCAATCTTTGGACCAACAAAAAATCGTTCTGCTTATTTAAACGCTTGCTTCTTCTCTGGTGTTGCACTGGAAATGAAAAAGACTAGTCAGTTTGATGGGTTAAGAACTGTGGACAGCTACTGACTTCATGTTCACTTTTATGGACTATCAGTTATTAATTTCTGGCTTCAGCCAGCATACCCACAAAGCTGGATGTGATGTATGCCTCACAGGCATGCTGTGGATCAGATGGGTTCAGAGCGCCAGTTGTGTTAGTGAAAAGTGCTATACAAAACATTGCCTTGCATAGATGGACACAGAACCACTGATCAAAGAGGTCCTGGAATCATACAGATTTCTGTGTGTTCAGAAGACTCCTCAATGTGTTTTGCTTTTGTTTTGTTTTTATTTATATAGAGATATGAATTTTAAATTATTTCTGTGACAACTTAGCTCTGAGCAGGTAAACCGAGACCACAGTGCTTACTGGTGCTTACACTTTTCTTGGGTTGGATTATGTGCTAGTGCCAGCTGAGGAAACTATTTTCACACATTCTTAGCAGTAGACTGTATGAATGGAATGATTGATATCTACGAGACTACATAAGTATTTTGAAACTCTTAAGTAAAACATGTACTAAGCCAGGGGCTTAAGCTTTGCTAAGAAGTTTGCACACACTGCAGCTTTAAACAGAACAATATTTCTATCCTATTTCAGTACATGCTTAACTTTAAGCTGGACACATAGACCCACTGTGATCCATGGGACCCCTCGTGTGCTTGTGCCTGAAGCTCAGCGTATGCTTAATGGACTGATGGAGCTGGGCCTGACAATAAACGAGTCTGCTGGTATCCTGAATATCCATCTGCTTCCCTCATATCTAAACCTTGATGGAAGTGGCTTAAATGGACATGTTTTACTCCTCAGTTGGAGTGGGCTGAGGGCACATGACATGGCCAGTTATAGCCAGCATTACCATCTGTCTGGGTTTTCCTAGATGTACTCTTTTCTTTCTTATGTACGTTTTGATCTGGATAGTAGTTGCATAATTTTTCTAAACGCTAGGCAGAAATATGGCAGCTCTAGGGTCAGCAGCTCAAATAAGAGGACATGACTTAGTGCCAAAAAGCTGTAAGTTTTTATCCGAAATTATGCTTAAGAGATTATTTGAAAATAGATTTAAGATATAAAAAAGACATATGAAGGTGTGTTTTTAGAACAGCAGTCTTTTTCACTCTGAAGAATTTTAATTGGACCAAGATAAACTTTTCTCTAGACCATGTTTTTAACAAGATGCTGCATTACTTGTGTTTTGTTTCCAGTTTCCAATATTAAGGATATGGATGCTATGATATAATTATATTTAAGAACAAAAAAGCAACCTTAGATAGGTTCCCACCCCCCCCCTTGAAAAATATAGAGGAACACCAGCAGTCAAAAAGCAGTCCTTGAAAAGTACAATTAGCTCTGCTGAGCAAATAACAAAGGTTACTGTGCCACACAGCATATCTAGTAAGTGTTTTACACATCCCTAAAGCTGAATTACTAGTGAAGTGAGTAACTTTGAAAATACAGAGGTTATTATGGTTTGTGTCTTTACACTTTTCATTTTATGTAGATAGCGCGTGGCTGGTGTATGAGGATGGATATAAGTGAAATAGTTTCCATGAATCTATATATACTTTGTCATATGCATATAAAATATGGAATGAAATATCAGACATTAAATGAAAAAAAAACGGAAAAGAAAACAATCAAAAGAAATATAATTGAGGGAATGAACAGAGAATAAAAGTGGATTTGCTTCTAGAAAAATGTAGAGAACAGAGATTTGAGAAAACAGAATGGAATGATTAAAAACTAACCATAAAATAGATATTAGAAATACATAAAATGAAGTCAAAGCTTAGCATAAGGAATAAGTAGGCACAATTTCTAAAATGTGACAGATAATAAGAAAAAAAGATTAAGAGAAAACCCAAAGGAAATTAAAAATAGACATATGGTAAGAATCTAAATGAAAAGTTTAAAATTTTGTACGTAGCTACTAACAATTATTTAAAATTTTAACCAGTTTAAAGGATTATCAACAGAAGTTGTAAATTCTGAGGGAATATTCTGCCTTGTTTGATACTATAATAATGAAGGGCATATACTTAAGGTGATTATGTCTCTAATTAAATGGGATTATTCCTGAGTTAAACTTCAGTTCCTCTTGGTTAGTCCTGTGATACCCTACTTGATTTATTCTACCCATAAGATGATAAAATAGGAAAGGTCAATAAAAATAAAATGGAAACATGTAGACCTAGTGAACACTGCAAAAAAAGTATCAATTTCTAGCTAATGAAAACAGTCAACTAACAGAAGAATTTACCACAGGGACTAGCAGATTCCCCAATAAAGTGAAATGTTGTAATTTACTGGATGCCTTTCTGAAATGCATAATTTATTCCCAAATTATGTGTCGGACGAAGAAATTGTTAAGACTTTTTTGTCCGTGGGAAGATTGGCAACCACAACCACAATGAAGAGAAATGTTCTGTCGCCACTCTTTCAGGACAGTTCCTTACACTGACACACTGTTGCAGTGATATCGTGGGCATGTCAGGGTAGAGTGACTATGTAGGCAAGAGCTCCTGTAAAATAGTGAAGTCCCAAAGGCTATGCCTGCCTGTTCCTATTGCTATGCAAAGCCTGGGTAGGACAGCCCACATTTCATGTGGTAGCATATAGCATCAGTGGCTCCTACCTCCAACAGCATGAGGAGAGACACCTCAATTATCTCCAATTGTATTTTTTAATAATTTTTATCCTCTTGAAAATTCTTCAGACACTGAGAGAGGAACACAAACCTTTTCTTGCCTCTGAAATGCCTAACTTGCAGGTTGCTGAAAGTCAGGGTGGGAACATATTACTACATGTTCTGTTCATGCTTTTCCCATGTGTTTATTACAGGACACCGGCAAGTCTTTTATCTGAGCCAGCAGAGTAACACTTATACTCTTGGCTCTTAGTTGCCATGGTTTACCTGCTCCTTGCACAGCCAGTGTTACTAGTGGTTACTGCCTGCTCGGTAGCCTGTCCATCAGTTTTATTTCAGACACATATCACACGCAACATCCAACTCCTCCATAATTCAGATGCACTGAATAACACGTGGAAGCTCATTTACTCTCTGAATATCTAGGTAAAAATGAATTTTAAATAGCAGTGAGGACCTGTCATCCTTGCACTCCTCTCTCAAGAGCTTCTGGAGATATCCTGCATATTAAAATCTCGGCACATACCGAAATATTTTCATTTATGCAGGTGGTTTTACTAATGACCTAATCATATTTTGTTGTCAGCTTCTGATATAGCAACTTATTTGTTTTTCTGCCATGTTAAGAAGACTGTCCCATCTCAAAGGCTAGGTATTTTTGACATTAATTATAAAAGTAAAATTAAATAGTTAAAGCTTTTCTCACCCCTTCTTCCCTAAATATCCCAGAAAAATTTAACCCTGGGTGAAAGAAAAATCATACGACTCTGTTGTACCACTTCTGTTTCCTTGGAGATGGACATGTCCTAACTTCTACACCAAAGATTGCTCCTCCACTTGCTTTTCTAAGTGAAGGAGGACACAGTCTCTTCTACCTGTGTTAACAGTACATAAAGGGATATCACAAATATTTGCATCTTACACCATTAGACCCCTCACAGAATATGTACATTTTGACAAGTGCAGAAAAATCAAGGACAGAGAGGAAAATGTGTATCTGTATGATGTCTCCTGAATATATCTGATTCAGTCACAACTCAAAAGGGTTGGTTTAGTTATATTTTTATATTCTATTTATAATATAGGTCTTTGACCTTAGTTTATGCAAGAGAAAATGTCTGCAAATGAGATGACTATAAACTAGTGGCCCCTTTGCACTAATGAGCCAAGGACTTAGAGAAGTCTTGATCCCTTACTCTCCTTCTGGTCTCCTAGTCCCTCTCTGATTTATAAATGGAAATATTTATGTTCCTACATCACCAGAGGCTGCCGTAAGATCTCCGCTTTCTATTGGAAGGTCATTAAATGAGTCTTGAGGTTTGCTTTCATTTTGGTTGAAAATGTGACTGTAGTTCTTTTATGGGTCCCAATTCTTGTCCTTTTCAGGGATGGTAGGCTCTTTGTTGGTGCCCGAGCCAGAGCACTTTCCCTTGGTTTGAAAGCATTTAGGATCAAATCGGGGGGGCCAAATACAGAACAAAGAAGCAAAAAATTTGAAGAAAATAACACTGAAGTCCACATGATTGTCTGAAGGGACTACAGAAAGTAGAGAAAAGTAAATCAACTGCTTGTTGCAGGGAATCATGTAACCACAAGTCTTATGGCAAGTTGAGAATAGTGATTTGGAATCAGTGTATATGAGAAAAGCTCATGGAATTGCAAGGGAACACAGGGAACAGATACACCTTTTCATCTATTTTTTTCTGTAGTAAAATGTTTGTGCTATTTATAGATAATAACAATCATTTTACCCTTGGTGGAAGAGAATCAGGTCAGCTAATAATTCAGCAAATCACATAACTCCATGGACTCTAGTGGGATACATACATGAACACTGAGGGAGCTGGCTAATGCCATTGCTAGATCACTCTTGATTATTGTCCAAATTCATGGAAAAGTGCCTGAGGACTGGAGAAAGGCAAATGTCTCTCTTATCTTCAAGAAAACAGGACAAGGGCAAGAGGGAGAACCCAGGCAAGTACAGGCCTGTCAGGCTCATCTCAAACCCTGGGGAGGTGACAGAACAAATCCTGGAAACCATCTCCAGTCACATGAAGGACATGGAAGTCATTAGTCAGGAGCAGTCAGCATTGACTGGCCAAGGCAAAGTCATGACAAAGGCAAAGTTTGACAAACCTGACAACCTTCTACCATGGAATGACTGGCTTGATAGTTGAGGTGAGAACAGTGGATATTGTCTATCTTCAGTGAGGCTTTTGACATTGTCTCCCATAAGATCTTCATGATTAGATGGAACACCTCTCCCATGAGANAGGGTCCGGCTGGGCACCGGGATCAGCTGCCCCAGGGGGTTTGTGAGGGAAGCTTTTCCATCCGCCATTCCCGCGTGGTGCCCGAGCTCGCTCCGGAGCGCCCCCTGCAGGCGCGGGGGAACCATCGCACCCGCCCTGCTCACCGGGAGCCGCCAGCGCCCCCTGCCGGCTGTGAGCGTCACTGCACCGAAGGGGAAAGGGCCTGAGAGCCGAGAGAGGCTGGCACTGGGTTACTGCTTCTGTTTGGTATCACTGCCATAGCTAGTGTTGTTTGTTTACCTTGTTATATATAAGTAAAGAACTGTTATTCCTATTCCTCATACATTTGCCTGAAAGCCCCTTAATTTCAAAATTATAATAATCTGAAGGGAAGGGGGTTGTATTTTCCATTCCAAGGGAGGTTCCTGCCTTCCTTACAGACATCTGTCTTTTAAAACCAAGACAAAAGGACGACAGAATTGGGATTGTTCAGCCTGGAGAAGAAAAGGCTTCAGGGTGATGTTGTTGTGGCCTTTCAGGACATGAAGGGAACTACAAGTGAGCTGGAGAGAGATTTTTTACAAGGGCATGTAGTGACAGGATAATGGGGAATGGCTTTCAGGTGAAGGAGGGTAGGTTTAGGTTGGATGTCAGTAAGAAATTCAGGTGATGAAACACCAGAACAGGTTGCCTGGAGAAGTCATGGATGCCCTATCCCTGGAAGTGTTCAAGGCCAGGTTGGATGGTATTTGAGCAACCTGGTCTAGTGGAAAGGGTCCTTGCCCATGGCAGGGAGGTTGGAACTAGATGATCTTTCAGGTTCTTTCCAGCCTGAACCATTCTACGATTCTATAATCAGACATAAACTGATGAATTATAGGCTGGGTGAGCAGTGAAGTGAACTGAAAACTTGCTGAATGTTTGGGCCCAGAGGACTTAATCAGTGGGATGTAGTTTAATTGGAGGCCTGTTACCAGTGGTGTACCCTAGATGTCAATAGTGGGTCAAATCCTGATCAGTGCCTTCATTTATGATCTGGGTGATGGGACAGAGTGGACCCTAAGCAAGCTCACTGACAGCACAAAAGTGAGAGGAGTGGCTGATATACCAGAGGGTCATGCTACCATCCAGAGGGACCTCAACAGGCTGGAGAACTGGAATGACATAAACAACATGGAATTCAAGGAGAAAATCCTGCATATGGGGAAGAACAATCCCAAGCAACAGCACACGCTAGGAGCCACCAATCTGGAAAAGAATTTTTCAGGAAAGACCCTGAAGGTCCTGGTGAATAACAAGTTGAATATGAGCCAGACGTGTTCCCACATGCCCATGTGCAGCAAAATTGGATAATGGTGTCCTGGGCTGTGTTAGGAGACATGATGTCAGGGGATGTGATTCTTCTGTCAAATCATCTTCATGTGGATTAAAACAACACCACCACCACCACCACCAGAGAGACATTTTGTTGCTGACTCAGTTTTGAGGAATTTCTTTTCATTATGCATGTGACACCACTGAAGGTTTTTGAGAAGGCAAGGGGAAAACAAGAATAGTCAAATGCAGCAGTAATACACAAAAATTTAGGTATGGACCCCACTTATCAGCAGTCTCTGTTAATTTTAGAGTTTTGTTTCGTGTTGAATTCCAGCTCTCCTGTTTCTGGGTTGTCTGGTTAACAGGTCCACATCCTTTTTGGAGTACTCCCCTGTTTCTCACACACTGCATTTGAACCTCTCTGCCCTTCAGAATCAACCCACCCTCAGAGGTGGGTGGTGACACCTGTAGGCCTCCCCAGGTGAGGGAGAGATACATTCCCTCTCTGCCAGACACTAACACTCTCCCTTCTTCCCATGGGCTATCTCACCTGGTAACTCCAGATTGTCACCCTGTAATTCCTCCCACTTTGCTGTTTACTGCCTGCAAACATTGCACTCACAGATGGTGAGCATCTCTCCTTCCCCCTTCCAATCATCATTTGGCCATGCCACAGCACACATTGTTAGTTCTCTTTAATCTTTCTCCATAATTAAATGAAAAGCCAATTTAAAAGGAGCTGTAATAAAATTTCTTCTCCTGAAATTAAATATAAAAATAGTTGCTTCTTTTTATGTATTGTAAGCAATTAATAGGGAACGGGGCATTTCAGTAAGGACTTCAAACAAATGTTCCTTCGTGCAGTGGTGCCGTTGCTGCTGGTTTTGCCTGCTGACACTGGGTTTTCTCTTTCACAGCCATTTTTCATACCTGCAAAACAGTTTGCGGACTCTTTAAGCAGAGAAGTGGGGGGAGGAGGGAGAGAGGGTTGATAGGTCTACATTAGCTCATTAAAAACTAAAAAACCATTTCTATTTTACATAATTTAACATGGCAAACTATTAAAAAAAAAATAAGGTGAAAACTGCAACCCCTAGGCATGCGTTTAAAACATCCTCATTTAGATGCTAATTTTGATTCTTAGTGTATGGCTGGTTAAAAAAAAAAAGCCATTAACAAAGGGGCAGATTACTTAAAAGGCATTATTAGGCAAATATGTATGAGTTTTCTGATACCAAGTGGCCCTTTTATGACTGAATACAGCTGCTAAGTAGAGTGACATGGAGATATTTGTATTAAAAGGAAAGAAAAAGCCACCAGATTTAAAAAAAATACAAACCAAAAAACAATAATTATATAGAGTGTAAATCACACAGGTAAAAAAAATGCTTTAAAAGGCAAGTCATACTTTCTCCTTTAAATATTTAGAAAATGTGTGGCTCTGCAGGTGATGTATATTGCCAGCTGAATTCTAGGATGTACCTAACATTTATGTAATAGTGAAACAAATGTTAAAATGTTGCTATTTAATTCTAATCATATATCCTGTTTTGTGTGTTAGTAAAATAACATTGACAGAAGAGTGAAATGAGGAAAATAACAGGCAACAGGAGTGGAAAGTGCATTCTTTCCAGCTGAGACTGAACTCATGACTGGCAAAAATAAGGTTATAATGACATTAAAATGAAAACTGTTCAGACAGAAAAGATATAAGTAAATGTACTGTGCTGTATAAATTAAATGAGTAATAGAGGATGGGCAGATGGTTGCTTAACTGCATCACAGTAAAAGAACAGTGAATAGGTTTTCACTGAGAGCTCTCTTTCTGAGCCTGAATAAAATTTTCCTTAACAGGAGGAAGGCTAAGGGAATTTCTGACTCTGAGAAGAAGAAATGAATTTGAAAAGCAGAACTAATTTTGACTCTCTCTTAGTTGTTAGGGTATTTGAATAATTTTTGTGTTCTCTGTAAATTATCCAGTTCAGAATCAGAAGCCTAGCCAGACACAGCTAATCACTCAGATATTTGTGGTCCTCAGCAGCCCCAGAAAAGGCATTTCTGCTCTGAAGAGTCCATAGTGTTAGCAAGTCCTTCTCTTGGCAAACACAGGGCAGTTTGGATTTGTTTGCATTTAAATGTTTAAACTACATAACAAAACACGGATGAGAAATGAAAGCAATGCTTTGCCTTCCTCTCTCTCAGATCTTTCCCTTTGCACGTAACATCAAAACTCACCAAAGCAGATTCTTCTTATACCACGACTCAAGGAGTTTGACTACTGTAGAACTGGTGGAGAGGACTCATCTCACCAGCATATCTTGTTAGCTGAAGCAGGACAGAGAGAAAAGTAATTGTTTGTTATGAAAATGGGATGTTACATGAGTGTAAGAAGAATGGGGTATCTGTCTTTGTGTGTTGAACTTTTAAGTTTCCCTGCTTTATTAAAAGGGCTGGAAGAAAAATATGAGGATTTTGTGACTCATGTTGCAGTTCTTTAAAATGCACCAAGGCAATCAATATCAGTAGAGCTACATACAGCATCATATTTAAATAGCTTTAGTATTGCCCCGGAGTCTATATGGATAGATGAAGACTGACCATGGAAGTCTTATCTGAAGTTAGTCCCAAAATACCTTTTTGACTCAAAACAATTATTTTATTAAGCATTTTGTATTTGATATTTTTAAAGCTTAGCACCACTGAGAATCTCTGAATTATTGCTTCTCTCTTCATTTCATTATTTTAGGATAAAGGAAAATAAATTGAGGTTTCAAGAAAAAACTAAAGTAGGCTGGTCTAAACCAAAGATAATTCATGATTATCCATGCCAATAATGCTGCTTTGTGTATTTGCTAAGTGACATGGAAAAGTGAGTTAACAGTAAATGTAAAGTACTTTCCAAACACAGCTGTAATGTGGAAGTGGAAATTATTTGGCAATATCCCACACAGCTGAATCCTGGCATGAAGTGGAGTTGAGGCAAGGATGGAGGAGCTTATGCTACTGGTTTTAGTGCATGTATATACTAGTTTTCTGTTGCAAGTCAATTACTTACTAGTAGCTGGAGTTTGTTTAGTTGTATGTAAAGGTTATTGAGGCTATGTTGTAAGTGATGGCAATTTATTCCCAGAGACGTTTATAGAAGAAATGTCTGTTCTACCTTTCATGGTGGTAATTATTGCAAGCTAATAAATTACTGTGCAGAGGAATCCTTATGAAACTGGGGATGTTCTACTTCAAATATTTATTAAACCCAAAAGAGCTTTGTAAAGTGTACTGTTATGAAAGTAGCAAAACAGTGTGTTTTGTCAAGCAAAAGGAGTGAATGAATAGCCTATAGGCTACTTCCAGGCAAAGGCAGGATGTGAGACTTGAAAAGTGAATGATGGTAAATTAATGTAACCCACGGACTACAGAACAAAAGTGGAAAACACAGTTTAATGAAGAAGAATCGGTGAAGTGTGTAACAGTGGAACAAACAAGATGACTAGAACTAAGATAGGTATGTGAAAAGAGGAGAGATTTAACTTTAATGGAGGAAAATCTGACTTTGATTTGAATCATGATACCAGGGGAGAAATGAGTAAGGGGCTGTAACTCTTGCCTGTATTTTTGTGAAGTTATTTCTGACATCCCACTGTATCGGAATGGGTAATCAGTGTTTCTGACTGTCAGGCAATCACAATGTTGAGTGTAGATGAGGGTTTGATACTGCAATTTGAAGAAGAACAGCCACTTAGTAATTAAATATCCCATGCAAATTTTTTTCATTCTAGGTTTGGAGCACTCAGACAGGGACAGACTAAAAGAAAATTAGATAAGTTTATGTTTGGTGTTAATCTATAAAGAAAATTCTGAATCTCTGGCTGCTACAGATGGGAGGCTTATTTGGCCTCTACATTTTGCCTGAGAGCTAGAGAAAAGCATTAAGAATCTAATTAAAGATGCTAAATATATGCTGCTTTAAGAATCCTGTGAAGGAGTCACAGTAGCATGTGCTTGCCATCCTAGCCACCACTCATAACATTAGTTAAAATGACAGTGTTTCCCTTTTTTTATTTTTTTTTTTTGGTCATTCTCTGTTTGCATCTGCAGGTACCCACTCTGCTGCAGGACAATAGGAGGGTTCTGGAAAAAACGCAAGAGTCAAGGTTCTTTTTTACAGGTCCTTTCTTTGTAACAAGTGAATTGGATGTGGCTGTTGTGTTTTTATGGCCTGCAGCATGTGGTTTAGAAGATGATATGGGTATTTGGGGGTTGTTCTTTTGTTTCTTTTTCTTCGGAGGTTTCTGTTTTGGAGTGCTTTTTAGGTAGATATTATTCAGCCTTAGGTATTATTCAGCTAGGGTCTCTTCTATTTCCTGGTTAATGTGACTTTACCAAAAAACCCCAGTTCTCTAGAGCATGGGTAAAGAAAATGTATATTTTCTGTGCTTGAGGTTTGAGCAATGAGGGTTAAAGTAGCAACAACTTGGCTGAGACATTACTGAATAAAGATGAATTAAATAAGAGGAGTGAAAATCAAATTTTATCAAACCTGCCATTTCTGGCACATGTTTACGGCACCGGTTTACAATTAAAGATTTAATAATTCTTCTTCCCTTCTGAATGCAGTTTTTATTTTAACTCTGAAATAAGGGGCAAGTCCTGGACAGGAGGTCATTAATTTTTCCGTTCAGTCACCACCTCCTTAGAGCCACTAGAGTTAATAGGGCTGCATATTAATCAGGGCCTTGAGTCTTCTTTGTAGGAGAAAGGCAGGAAGGAGGGGGTCTCTGAATTTACTCCATTAACTTTAGGTGACAAATAAAGGCTGTTCTTCCTGCTGGGCTGTCACTTAGGATGCCTGGTTACAGCTGCACAGCTGATGTGTTGTATTTTTATGCGGTGGTAAAGATGAAGCAGGGTTAAGGCAGGAGGCACTGCTCACAGTGCAGAGCTGAACACAAGGAATATGTTCCTTGCCTGGAACCAGTCTGAAAATGTCATTTATCTATGTTGTGCAATAAAATGCTCTCACGTGGGCATCTCAGAAGCATAACCAGAAGCAACCTGTGCTTGAAACAAAGGATTTTTTTCAAGAGTGGATAATTTAGATTTCCAAATCCCTCTAACAGTCCCAGAGATTCATTCACTGTACTCCAAAGGTCAAAGTAGCATTTAAAAGTAAAGGATAAAACTAAACTGTGTCACAGAGCCTTGTGACAGGACTGTGACAGTCCCTTGAGAGGTTGCCATCACTTCTCTGGCCATGATGCACCAGTGCTATGTGGCTGCACGGAGTGAGCAGGAGCAAAGCAAGAGTTTGTCCTTGGTTCTGTCCTTTCATGTTTGACTGACTCACGCGCTGTCCTGATAAGGGCACATGTGGAAGCAGAAACGACAGGTGAAAGGCATGGCTTGGGATACCATGCCTGCAGACAGCTGACTTCTACCTCCTCACACTCTCCTTGCTTCAGAGATCCAGATATTAAACCAGCAATTGAAGTGGTGTCTTTGATTTCTCATGTCAAGGGGTCTCACATTTTTTCTGGAACTGGAGAGGATGAAAGCAGCTGCCCTTAGCTGAGTTGGGGGATTTGTATTTTACTCCACCATTACTTAAAGAATGGAGACAGCAACGGCACAAAATAAGGATACTGGTATAGATAGTCACAACACAGCCAGCCTGATTGAAAAGGCTAATGATATGTTTAATTTTAAACACACGTATAATACCACCCACTTCAGTCCCAATTGTAGTCAATGGTGCTGCTTGTGCTAAGGTTAGATAAAACTTGATTTGGGCTACTCTTAAAGGAGATGTGAACCCTTCATTAGGAAAAAGACAGAAATTTTCACAGCACCCTTACTTAAGAGCAAGACAAAATCCTTTTACATTAGTAATTTATTTACATTTAATTATTTTTCCTCAATAGTTGCCTGAAGGGGAAGTTAGAATGCTCTCACTTTGGAAACTGAAAGCCACATTGTTAATATATTAATAAAACTATGATTAACAGTGCTGCTAACAATAACATAATCACAAGAGCATTTACCTATTTTCTATTTTGCAGCTTCTCAGAAAGTTGTAAGGTTTTCATTATTTTTAATGAAAATATAATTTTCAAATCAATTTTATGCAGAGTTAGGTACCTCTAATTTTTCTTTCTTTTCCCTAAAATGGTAGAGAAAGGCATGCCAGCTTTCAGAGATGTAGTGGGATAAAAAGACACTATCTTCACCTTCTTTAATAGCTTTTCATGATTGGATGGCATGTTTTGACTGAACTGGAATGGGGCAACTTTTTTGTGCTGTGAAATCTCATTAAATGGGTTTCGTTGTGATTGTTACAGAGAATAAGTCTTTATTTTTTTAATGGTTTATTTTCTTGTGATACATTTCAGGTAGAAAAAGAATGTTTCATATCATCGGGGTTGAGGTTTTGTTGCTTGAAAAATCCTGTATTTTTCTTGGATTCTCATGAGAATTTATCCATGTGCATTTTCAACCATGCGCATTTTCATCCACATGCATTTGATTTGTTCTAGTATAACTAGGTAAACCTATAGCTCTAAAACATTGGTGGTTCCTAAACCCAAGCTCCCTAAGGTAACTTGAAATCCAGTTGACTTAAAGGATGAAGCAAAAGATATTTATTTAAGTGCAATGAAACTGCTTTCATTTGTGTGTTTACACTTTGCATTAGAGACTATTTAAAATATATTTAACTGGAGTGTTCTTTCAGTAACGGTCACACTTCTTGTAATTGCAAGAATCAGTCTTTTATTTCACATAAAAATTGATCTCCATTTGTTTTTATCTCTGGTCTTAGTTTCTGTCTTGGGAATTTTCTATTTTTTTTTTTTTTTTTTTTTTTTTTTTTTTTTTTTTTTTTTTTTTTTTTTTTTTTTTTTTTTTTTTTTTTTTTTAAAGAAAGACAACGACATGAGGTATTTACTGGCATTGTCTTTCTCATCCCTGGATGATAAATTCAAGCAGGTAGGGGATGCTAACCTGTTAATAATACCTCCTATTATTGCTACAGAGATAGGCTGGTAGATGAAAAAGGTTTGCAAATGGTGAAAGCAGAGCCAAAACTGAGACTGCCACTTGTCATGCTGACTGTTTCCATATGCTCTCCCATTTCTCTGCCTTTATCTAGTTGTTGTCTCCTGGCATACACTGCAAGATTTTTGGGGCTGAGATGTTTTTACCATTGAAACAGGAAGGATCTAGTTTTGTGGGAGCCTAGGCACCCCTCCGGTCCAAATGTATAGCAATAATGAAAGAAGTATAAAGCTTTGACTAGGTTTTTCAGCCTCAAAACAATGAAAAATGTGAATATTAAACATTATAATTAAATCATTTTGATATTTATGCAGTTTCAAAATCTGCTTTTATTGAATATTTTTAGTTTTGCTCAGATATATGCTCCCAATTAAAAAGAAGGTCTCCTGCTGTTGGTAAAGCTTTGAAGCTTTTTTTTTTATTATTTAAATCTGTTAATTCTTTTTGAAGTGATTTCACATGATTAAGGCTGTGAGTGGCCATAATGTATCAGGACAACAGCAAATTCTGTTGTGCTTTAGAAAAGAAGACCTCTGATTTACCAGTGTTTTCTGGGAGTTTTTTTCTTTTCTTTTTTTTTTAATTTTTTTTTATTTCCTACCTCCTTTCATTGTGAGTCCTTGATGAACCAAATATCAATACTTTGAATTGCTGGAGAGTTAATAACCAGAAGTATTATTTGAATTGCTCTATAGTTAGTTGCAGAGGAGTTTAGCATGGATTTCAGAGCTTGGCAGAACCGGGGTTCAAGTTAACCCTTTTCCCATGGTCTCCCAGTGTCTTCCTGAGACATGGGGATTCCCCAAGGAAAAGTTTCTTTGACGTGAGAATTTGCTTTCTGTGGCTGACTGACATTGCCATGGAGTTAGCATTTTTCCAATGCGGAAACCATAATCACTGTTTGATGGAACAGGGAGGAAAATATGGGGAGATATGGAAGTAATCAGGGATGAGAAAGGATATCTGTAAAACTTTAAGGATTTTTTGCCTCAATGAAAAGAAAAATTGAAACATTGTGGAGTGAGGCCAGTAAAGCCACAGAAGAGTGATAGCAGCAAACTTTCTAAACTCCAGCCCCATTTTATGCAAGTAAGGTATCTCTTGGATTCCTTGTTCATGTTTATGGACAAAAATTAGGAAAGTTGTCCTGACTGCACTGAAAAAAATCCCAAAACTTGGGAAGAGGAAGTTTTTCCAAACACTGGCTTCCTATGACATCAAGACAAAGTGTCAGGAGGACAAAAAGGAGGGCACAAGACAGGTGCAATTGCTCCTCTGGGTATGGCTGTGAGGGAATACAAGTGACTGGCTACAGCCCCCTTAATCCCTTCTTCCCTGCGAATTTACACCCAAAAGTGTTAATAAAATCTTGTTTTTGATTTATAAAGGTGAGAGAAGTAGGATGAGGGAAAGGTGCTCTAGTAGATGACCAGTGTCTGCTTTTCAATCCCAACATGTAATGATGAACACTTCACCGGGGAGTCTCAGGGAAAACACCAGAGGGATACAGCAAAAGAGGAGAGGAAGAGAAATTGGGAAGAGAAATTAGGGAGGAGGAGGAGGAAGAGGAGGAGAAAAGCGAGTGGGAACAAAGCAGTGAGTGGTCAGAGTGCCTTTCACGTTGTCTGCCCCATCAGCAATGGGTTTGGGGCAAAAACAACAGCTGCAAACAAGAGCACAGGATTCTGTTAGGGCTTGATTCTGTTACAGACAGGATTTCAAGAACAGCCTTTCAGCTATGGCTGTCTGAATGCCTAAACCAATAGTTTAACTTTACAGATCTACAAAATGTATAAATCTTGGTCCAAGAAAACACTTGCCCATATGTTTAGTTCTAATGGCATAAGCGCTCCCATCTGCTGTGACTAATCACATTCTAAGTGTCTAAGTTATCCCAAAAATGTGGAAAATGATTTGGTGTTTGTCAATGATATTTGTGTCATAAACATATTATTTTGTATAGAGCATTTCTGTGATTTAAAAAAAAAAAAGAAATATATATATATATATATGAATGGACTTTTTTAACACAAAGTTTTTTAATTGGGAAAACAGAAACATTTTATTATTTTGGAACAAAGTTTTCAACACTTTTTTCTGGTTCTTGCCCGGTTCTTTCTCCTTGCTTTCCCATACAATTTATCCCAAACCAGTTTGGTGATGCTGGTGTAGATTCCTGAAACACTTGCAACCTCAGTAATTTTTTTTCAAAAGACTATAAGATATTTAAAAAAACGAGTTTAAGTTCTAAGTAAATGTTTAAGAATTGGATTTAAGGCAAAAAAGACCATCTAGTTCTGTGTAATAAAGTCTGCATAGGCAGATCAAGAGGGATCTGACAGCTTATCTCCAGTGGATGCTTAAAAAATGCATCTGCTGTCCTGTACCATTGGACAGACAGCGTAGCACACCGGACAAATAAGTCATAGATGTCATAATTCAAAATGTCCTGAAGAGTTCTAAAATACTTTTTGGTTCCTTTTTTTGCAATCCTGTGGCTTGTAAGGTCAGTATTTTTAAATTGCTATTAGAAGTCCAGCTTTAGAGGTCTAGGAGGGAATGAAAACAGCACATGACACATATTACAGACCTTTAGAAGCACCTATTTTACAAACATAAAATGTTTCCATTTTAAGGCCCAGGATCATGGATAATAAGCTCAGGCTAGAAATGGAGAGCTTTGTAATAACAGAAAATGTAAGTCTCCGGTTTTTGGCTCCAACGACTCTTATGGTTCACTCTTAAACTTTTCATAGACTCAAAGTTATTTGTGCTGAACTTTAGGACAGTGTGACTTCTGTGATGAAACTCCGTGTTTGGGAAAGGGCACCATTTCTAATAGTGCATGTTCAAAACACCTTAAAGGTTTGGATGGGACTGAGTAGTTCTGGACAGAGATGGATTAGCAGGCAAGGTGAAAGAGAGATATGATTAATGCAGCTGCATCAAAAGATGCATGATAAATGCAATTTATCACATGACTATCACCATCACATATGTGCTATATAATTTAATATTAAATAATAGTAGGAGGCTTGTTGCCAAACAGTAGGAGTATGGATGATGGAGAGGGTGATTGAGGGGTTAGAGTTAGGAGTCTTATTCCTTGATAAGAGTGTAAAGGATTATAATTGTGAAGTGGCTACTGGGTAATGCAGAGTAATCAAATATTGCTTCTTGTATTAAAGTGATTTATTGCTCTTTTCTGAAATTAAAGCTGCTCAAGGCATTTTATGCCTAGGAACCAATTTTTGGAAAGGACTTACCCAGTTTTAAGGAATAAAAACACGTAGGGATGAATAACCCTACTCTACATAATTGTCCATGCTCCTGTTATGTCCCATGATTTAACATGGGAAAGTAATAAAATAACAAGAGAATTACATTATGTTGCCTGAGCCTTTCGTCTACTTAAGTAATAAAATACTGGGACATGGATTTATAGGATGTTACTGAAAATAATAGTAACTTTACAGCTATCTTTTTTGGACCAGACAATTAGCTGTCTGATATGAGAAAGCTGTATTTAATTGTCTCTTATGCAACTAGATGCAAATATTTTGCCTTGTAAGCAAAATAACTCAAACTCTGCTTTAGTGTTCTTTAGTTCACATTAGACTTTTTAAAGTCAAGGCATATATTCCTGTTTTGATTAATAGGTGAATGCTTTATCTGCTTCAGAGTGCAGTCTGCTACTCTTGTGTTCAGATCTAGGAAATGTAACATCATAATCTTTAGTAGCTTTATAAAAGAGTGATAAAGATGCCCTATTTCACCTTCCTTTTTATTGGGAAAACTTTCTTCTTCAGGGCAAACACCTAGGAGGGGCAACCCCACAGACTTCCTGGACAAGGTCCAGTGGTTATTCTTCTCCCTTTAGGGCAGGGTATGGAGTCACCAGCTCTCAACACACTGGTCCTGAAGCGCACCTGTCAGGCAGGTCTCTGCCAGCCTCTGTCCCTGTCACAGCCCAGGACAGCAACTTCTGTGATAGCCAGGAGGCAGAAGTCTGGTGGTGCAGGGCATAGGAGGGCTGAGAGGGGCATGGGTTTGCTGAAAGAGAAATGCTGTCCATAGACCGTTGCTGGAGAGTCTGGTGTGAGGAGTCCAGTGCCGGAGGAAGAGAGATTGGTACAGTCTCATGGCAGAGATTTTCCTCCTTCATGTGGTTTCTGTGTTGAAAACCTCAGTGGAAATGTAACACAGGTTGGTGCCTGTCTTGGAAGGAAAGGCAAAGAGTTAGAGAGTTCACTCTGCAGCTTTCCAAAATATGATTCCTTTTCCTCTTATGTTTAATCTCCTTTGTCCACTGGAAAGCAGACATTAGATGCTACGTCAGATGTATTGCTCTGTTGTTTTTTCACTTCCAGACAATAATTTAATCCAAGATTTGTGTTGCTTTCTGAGGCATGCAAACACCCATAGGATGAGATTTTTAATTTGGATGCATGAGGAAAGACTCAGTTGATGCAAGAAGTGAGAGTTGCTTTGCTTTTCACTCTTCACAATGGATTTTCTATCCCAAGAAAGGAGATTTCCACTGCATGCTTCTGCCCCTTACTTAGGAATCCACAGGATATTTTAGAATATTCTCAGGCACTCAAAACTCAAAATAATATGGCACTTGCAACCAAACTCTCAGTGGTCCCTTGTAACCGGGGGAGAGAAATAACAACCAAACACTGTGGAAAACTGTGGATTGTGCTTGAACCAATACCCAGGCCCTCCTTGATTAAATGATGTAGCCACACCTGAGAATCTTGGATATGCTGGATCTTTGGATCTTGGGCTGGGTTTTCACTAAGAGCAGTAAGTGTTGTGAAAATTTAACCACATAGGTTCCTACAGTAGCAGCTTACTAAGGAATAGAAATAACAATAAAAATCCCTTTGCATCACACTTTACAAGGTGTAAAGTGATGAAGAAAAGACCTGATAGCCTTGTTTTATCAGATTTTATGTTAAACTTCTCCAGGCTTTGGACCTCCTTTCATTTCTAGGGCTCTTTTTCAGCATTTGGGTGGATGGTAACAGTTCTGGAAGGAGATGAAATCTGGTCGGTCCCTTAAAGTACCATGATGATCTTCTCCTGGGGAGCTCTCCTTATGCTCCCCTCTCTCTGAACTGCTCTCTTAGCCTTGAGGCAAGATCTGGTCCCATCTGTCCTTCCTGATGCACATATCTACTACTTCAGCCATGCCTTGGTAATTGCTCCATTCCCATTCTAGAAGAAAATCCATGTTTACAAAGTGTTTATGGTCCTAGGGAGACAGCTTGCAATGTTTGTTTGGCATTTTAATTTCTTTACTTAACGTTCAAAATATTTATGGGATACCTCTCTGTGGTATGACCAAGTTTGATTTTACATGAACCTGAGTTCTATTACTATGTCGTTTTTAAAATGATATATGCAGTGCTGTCATTGTACCAACCACAATGCTCAAGTGGGATTGGATAAGCCTAAGCAAGTGGTAGGCACAGTGCATAAATGTGATGAACCACAACAGGCATGTCTTAAAAACCAGTATATCAGAATCCAGCATTGTGCTATTATTTTAGGAATGTTTTTGCATTATAGTAACCTTCAATACACAAGTCATCCTTTCTGTAGGTTACAGGCAGGGGAGACTCTGCAGGAATGACGAGGCAATGTTTGTCTCTGGCACAGATAATGTTGGTGCTGAAAGATTACTTAGAAATACATATTCAGTACTTAGAAGTAAGCTCATTCTAACATTAGTACCTGAAATTATGGTTACATACCATGTCTTCCATCTATTAAAATGCCTTTGGGAAGGTTTGCCACCATTCCATATGACAATGCAGGAAAAAATGTTGCTACTTAATTTCAGGAAAAGCTTAAAAAGACAATCAGAGATAATAAAAAAATCACCATTTCTTTTAATAATGCAGTATGATATAAAACTTACAACAGTACCTTATTTCATTGAACATTTCAGGAAGTTATAGCTCAGCTGATATTCTAGGGTGGAAATAAATATAAAATATTAATTTAGCAAAAGTAGTCCATTTCAAAGAAAGGAAATTACATAGTTGTTATTTAATGGCATACTGAAATACTAGAATCTACTTATTTATTGTTTACCTGGAAGAATTCTCCATTTCAGCTCTTGCTACAAGTAAATGTGAACAAGGTACCATTTGTCCTGTTTAGAGAACAAGAAATATATCTGACAAATAAAGTATCTGTCTTTATTTGGATCAAACATGATATGACAGAATTTGGAAGACTTGGGAATGAAATTAAAACAAATCATTTAAATAGCTTAATTGACTGAAAGTGTGAATAACAGATTGTAAGTATTTTCATATATTCAGCAAATGCGCCACAAGTGGAGTTTATCAATCAGTGGATGGAGGGAGGTTTCCAAAATCCTACAGATTTTGCTACTTTTACTCTTTCTCTGAAAAAAAGAAAAAAAAAAGAGAAAGAATACCTGGGTAACCATACAAATATATACTGTGGTCTTTGGGGAACATATTTGTATTTGTACATATTTGTATTTGTACATATGAATATTTGTACAATTATATATTTTCCTAGAATGGTGCCCTTGGAGGTCCATCTATGTATCCAAGAGTGTCTTTATGTCTCTGTAGCTGTGGTCATCCACATGTTGAGCACAGTGAGGACCAAATGCTGCATGTCCCTCTTTGATTGGTGACCCTTGCAGGTTTGACTCCTGGATGCAGAGAGTGGGATTTGGCCCCTGGTCAAAATGCTGGTTTGGCAATGAGAAGCCAGCCCTATTCCCAGGGTAAAGCTTCCTTTTACTTCTGTTGGAGGCAAGGCCAAGAACTACATTTTCACTTCTGACTGCTGTGCATGAAGTCATGCATAATGTCACTAGAGGTTTTAGCTCAGATTCAAAGGTTAAATGGAAGGTCTATCCTTGCTTAAGCTACAAAAGAAAATTGTTAGTCCTTGCTGAGTACTTAAGAAAGAATGGCTTGTCATAAACACTCGAACCTCTTTAGCCACCACATCCCTAGGATTGCTGAGAAAGGCTATGATGCAATGAAACAGTGTTAGCAAGTGACTGGCAAATAAAGCAACCACTTTTACAGTGATTTCTCATCAGTTCCAACAACTATATGTGTTTGAATCATTAAATACATTATGTATTTCTTCAATCCCTCTCATACTGTACTTTTTGCCTCACTATTCCTAGTTGTACTTTAGGCTATAGATTTTATTTTATGTTTATCAAACATCTTTCTGCTATTTTTTTCCAGGAAAAGGTAGCATTTTAAAAACTTATATTATTCAGATGCCTTTTTTTGTAATCTTAATAAAAAGTTCTCCATAGAGTTTGGTTAGATTTGTAATATCTTTAAAAATTTTATATGGATGCTATTGTATGGGCTTTCCCATGAGCTGAAGGTATGTTCTTCTTTACCAGACAGGTAATGTTGATTAAAAAACATTTCACTGAAGAGCTTTAGAAAAAAAGCCACCTTTCATACAGAAATAACCTTTAATGCAGAAATAATCCATCAAAACCAACTTTAATTAGCAATGCAAATTATAATGAATTCCAAATGGCAGAGTCTGTTAAGTTACAGAAAGATGCGGCTGCAAGATTAACAAGACAATGAAAACTGCCAATTGTTTTGTGGTAGGACTGTTTGTGTTTACACGTGTGAGGCAGAGTGAAAGTGAACCCTATACTAAAGTGCAGATAGCAAACTAAATAAATCCTATTTTTTTTTTTAAAGCACAGAAATCACAGCTTCAGATGTCAGAAGTGCTAATGTGATATGCCATTCCAGCACCTGTAGAACTAGAAAGATACTTTTTGCATTTACTAAACTGAATCTTTACATATTGGACCATTGTTATCTAGCCGGTTTTTTTTTCAGAGTGTTCCACATTTAAATACAACATATAATTTATTGGAAGATTAGCTTGTAAAATCTGGCATTTTCATGTGTTTAAGGAAGCAAGGAAACAGGCATTTCTTAGCTTTTATATTGTGTGCGCATTATCATTTAAAGCATTTTGGATGGAATTAAATGCTATGTCTAGGTATCATAAATAAAAATACTTCTTCAAGACATGGCAGTACAAATACCAAATCTGTGAACAAGAGAGATGATTGTAAGAGGAAACATATTTGATATATTTTAAATTACTTTTATAAATTTTTATTACAGCCCCAAGTAAAAGTTAACTTTTGAAGTGCTCTCTCTACTTTGAGCTTCAAGGGTGCTTGTCAGATTCTGATTGTGCTTTCAGAAATACTTTTTAATGTTTGTTAAGAAAATGCAAAGGGAACACTTCTTGGGACAAATGCTGCCCTTGGAAGAAAGTAATTATTAAATCAAACAGCAGATTTCTGCACATTGTGGGGGCATTGACATACCTACTAAATTATGCCTTGCTGTTTTTCCATACATTTCTTGTTTGGAGATCAAGCTCTGTATGATATGTATAGCTTTCAGATACTCTTTACTTTCTTTACATATCTGTTTTCTGAACTCTGCATGCCTTTCCTCAAAACAGAATGGGTCCCTGCTCTTCTTTTCTCTGGAGGCTGGGAGCGCTGTTACCTGAAACATTTTGATGCTTGAGTCTTTACTCTAGAGGTCCAAAGGGAGATGTGAGGCCTTCTGCAGGGAGTTATCCTGGGCGGTGTGTGCCAAGAATGCCAAACACCTCGAGGGGAGGCTAAGAGAACACCAGGCAAGGTCACAGAATATACCTTCAACCAATCCTTATGAAGAGGACTAAGGGACCTGCACAGAATCAGAAGCAAGTGCAGCTTTTGCAAGCTGTGTTTTGGCAGAATTTCAGCACTTCTGTCAGAATTAGCATAACTGAGCTTTTGTTACTGAGGTAGACTGCCACAAACCCTCTATCACAAATAACCATGCTTCTACCAAACCTGGAGTCCCCAGTGCTTGTCACAGAGGTTGCTGGGTAGCTCTGTAGCTGTTCCTGAATTTCTTCTGTTATTTTGTTTCACAGAAATGCACCAAGAAGTAGAATCCTTTACTTGTTAGGTTTATCACCTGGAACTGCCTCCAAATATTTATCATAAAGCTGTAGTATCCAAAGATCTTGAATAATTTAGTTTTAGCTTGACTGGAATACATGAAGTTGTATTTAGAGCTTAAAATATATATAAAGATGACTGGTGGATGATTAATATCATGCAGGAAAAGATGTCTGGGAACTTCTGAGCCAGATGTGTGATGCACATCTGTTCTTGAAAGGGGCCATCTACAACACAGCTCAAGTTGTTGAGATAAAATTTCATTTGAATGTGGGCAACTTCTTTTATTTGTTCACTTGTGTATGTCATGCTGTTCTGAAAAGTCAAATACATATAAAAAGCATGGTTGCACCTTCAACAAGCAAAAGTGCTATTTTCATACTGCAGGGGGAACCCAGTGAGAGTTTTCAGCATCTGTAGTGACACCCTATCTCTACACAGCTGAAAGCTTTGTGGATATTCTCTCTCCAAACCGGTTCTCAGGGAGTCTGGTTGCTGTATATCTCAAGAATTTTGTCTGAGAGAGGAGGGAATCTATATCACAAGAAATTATTTTGCCTATTCCTGTATCCTAAATCCAGGACAAAGCAGAAACTCTGTAGTTCACAGATCACCAGGGGTTTCTAGTTGGTCTGTCTAGCCACATGGTTTTACAGATCCTATTTTCTGCATGGAAATTTGATTAAAAAGATAATATCTTCAGAACCTAAAGCAGTAATAGAACAATATAAATGGCTATTTGTTTATGGGCAGCCATGCTCAGTGAAATACAGAACTAGGAGGGGAGCTAGGAGGAATCCCTCCCATACTTAAGTGACTCTGTGTTTCTGATATATTGTGCATGATGCAGGTGGGAGAGAAGGAGTGGACCCCAAGGGATTTATTTATCCTTCAGATTTTAGTGTAATTCCCTTTAGCATTAGTGAAGCCTGTTTCACAGAGGAAGGAGTTGACTTCATTTGTAATTAAAAGGTCTGGCTTATTACTAAAATATAAGGGTGGACTGAAAAATAACAAATGTTCCCCAGTTATAACAGAAATAAGTCTAAAGAGGTAATGCATCATTTGAAGACTTGCCTGTGCCTTGAATATAGACTTGCTTCTATAGATGCAAATATTGTATGTGTTGAAGATGACTGAAAACCTAGAGGATCTTGTGAGTATCCTGTTACTCTCGCAGAAGAGATGTCCCCATCATATATTCATTCTTCCCTTCACCCATTCACTTGTTTCTAACAATGGCTGTTTCTGATAATTTTCTTTGCTGTTGGACTTTGAGGCAGATAGAGCCCGGGGATGAATGTTCTATTAGTATTTTATTTTCCAGTTATTTTGGTAGATAACTGACAGGATAAAAACATTTTCCAGGAGTTTATTTTTCCAACTTTTTTTCTTTATTCCTTTAACCAGCGCTGTAAGTGTGTCAGCTACAAACCTGATAGGCCGGAGAGGCCTCTATTGTATGTGGAAATGGTATTTGCAAGTCTTAAGTGGTGCTTGACATAGTAGTAAGAACAGTTTATCTTTGGCTTCTGCTATGAGAAATGGTCCTTGTTATATGAGTGACTATACAAACAGGCTAGCATGGATTTGTCAAGCTGCAGGAAGGTGCTATTTTTTCCTTTCTAGATTGCTGTCTACTTTTAAATTATCCATTTAATGAGAGACTGTTAACAACAAACCTTGACAGTGTATTAGGCATTCACAACCACCTAGATTTACAGTTTAAATGAAGTGACTATGTCACTCAAAAAAGCCCCTTATTTTAGAAAAGCAAGTTTTTCACCAGCTTTCATGAAACACGGTGGTGTTAATAAAATGCCTTCAGTCTGCAATGTAGTTGTTTATGCCAAAGAGTAAGACAGAGACAGTTCTCTAAATTTACTTTCTAGATGGATGGATGATTTCTCTTTAAAAGACATCACTGAAATGGTCACTGTGTGAGGGAAAAAAGAAGTAGCAAAACACAGCCCCCTTTCTGAAGGATTATCTGCCCAGGTCAAAATGCAAACAATGCAAAAGTGCAAGGGCTTTGTTATGCATGAGGCCTATTGGCCATTTCAGACCAGTCCTCTGTGTCACCTAAAGTGAGCTGATGACAGATGGTGCGAGTGTCCTTGCAAATTTTTCACCTTAAAGTGACAGGCAATATGGAAATGTCCTGTGATCACAGGGGATTCTCCAAATATCCCTTGGTAATCAACACAAAAGGGAATAATTTTTAATTTCTAGCCTGAAGCAGTTTTAAAGATCTGTCTTTATGTATTAAGACTTTAGATTATTTTGCAAGAAGTATAAACAATAGATGAATACAATGGATTTCACATTGTATTTGTAGTGACTAACCTTTAGTTGTTTAGTGAAGAAAGACAGTTTATAAGATAATTCCACAATGGAAGTAAAACTCTTAAAAAAACCACAAGAAAGGAAAGCAATTAATCAAAAGAAAACCTGGAACATTTTGTAATCTATATTCAGGGAATATATTCTGGTCCCCTTTGCCACCTCAACAATTTTTGATCTAACATTTTTATATTCTGTTAGCTGTATTCAAAAGATAGTTTGATGTTGCACTACTTTTCTTTTCAAAAGGCAAATATCATCTGCGAATCCAGGGACAAACATGGTTCCACCTAACTCATGCTCGACATCAGTAGGAATAAGCAGGAATAATAACTGATGGACAAGTTTCAGTCCTTTACAAGCCTCACAGCTGCCAAGGGCTAGAGCCACCATATAGCAGAGACTGAAGCAAAGACTCAGCCTCTACCAGGGGAATCAAAAAAATCGGGCAACCTCTCCATCCACAGGCAAATTCCCTAGATCTCCATCCAGACCCTTTTTTTGTGTGGTATTAGCCTTGTTCTTCCTCTGGTCTCATCCTGTATCCTTGCAAAACCAACACTTTTTGACAAGTGCAAGTGTGAGGTGGGAGCTGTGGTGGGACACTGGGGAAGGCTGAGTACCACCATCTCATGAGAAACTCAGATGTGAAAAAAGAGCAACTAGTCTCTGTGGTAAACTGGACAAAAGAGGGTGAAACTGGGCTGTGGCAAGGGCTGGGCTGAGGGCTGAGTTACTGGATACCATCCCCAGAGTGCACTTTGCCCAAAACAGGAATGGACATCACAGGCGAATATGGGTTCAGTTTTGGCTGGTGGAATAGGCACTGAGACACTGTGCAGATAAAGATCAGAATACAGGTACATGGTATTTCATGCCCTTCTTTGACCTCAGGCTCAGACTTAAACTTATCTCCTTCTGGAGACTGATGCTGTGTGTTCTCTTTCTTTAACTGGCATCTGCTTCAGGGACCCCCTAGTTGTGTTTGAGCAAAGACCTCAAGGATTTTTTTGCACAGATCTTCTATTTCTAAGTGGAAAGTATCATAATGATTGTATTGTGTGACTCCAGTTTAAATTTTAGGCTTTGTAGAATACTCTGAGCTCAAGTTTTCCTTTTTCTTTGCTTTGTACTTAAGATATATTAATTATTGATATAAAGGTGGTCTAACAAAAGCTAGAGACCATGGGCTGAGAGGTTTTGATGCTCTGTTGGTGTCTGAACTGAACGGATCTCATATATTCAAGTTTTTCTTACCAATTTTTGGGGATGAAATATATTCCTTGAAATAAATGAGTGCTTTCAGTTCTCAGTGACTTTGTCATCTATGCCTTTAGGTGCTCAATTCATTTATGTGCTACCTGGTTTTGACAGTTTTAGCCTCCAAATGGGTTTAGGAATTTGTTTAACTCTTTTAAACCATGTACCTATGCATAAATAAATACAGATTTCTAGTCTACAGATGTAGATGGTTTAGATTCAGTAGAAAATCAGTTCTGGGAATTTTGGGTAAAATACTTGATCAAGTTCTATATACAGAAATGTTGTCTGTTCAGAAATACAGTATATGAAAGAATGGTGCTTATTTATTTATTTGGTGAAGGGAAAAAAGTTAGTTTTGACATTTTTTTTCTAGCCTATATTTTAATGAGAAAAAGTTTGCTGTCATTTCTTCATTGTCAGCATCAGGTACTGTAATTTGCTCATGTAATAGATTGTGGCCCAAAGGTATATTGCCAACCTACAGAGTGATTTCATAACAAAAGAATCAATAGCTCATTATTTTTGGACTCAGAATAGTTTGCATGTTGCTTTGGAGATTTCATGACATTTAGGAGATTATTTGCAAATTAAAACAATCTTTGGATCAATCCATTAAATTGTCAGTTAATCTTCTTAAATTACACTTTGTTTTAAGTTCCATGTAAAAAGAATATTAATTTTCCTCCCTCCCCCAAAAAAACCCCACAGGGTGGAAGTTTGAACTGGTTATCTAACGGGATGATGTTGTTAGCTTCTGAGTAGTTGTTCTATTACATCTCTCTGTAGAGTCCCACAGCATAACAGTGGTAGGTACTAAAACTCATCTAAATTTATTGGTTTGACTATTCAAACACACAGTGCTGCAAGTGGAGCCCCCTTGAATCATATTACTCTAGCTTCTGTTACACAAGAACTGGGCCTGAATTAGCTTCTTCCTCCAATTTCTTTTTCAGGAGATAAACAATGCAGAAAAACAAGTTCATAAGTCACTGAGAGAAGAGATACGACTTTTGAATTAAATTTGAGTTAAATAATTACTTCTAAACAATTAAATATGTGCCTATACAAAGGCCACCTTCTCCAGCTCATCCTTCCTCCTCTCATTGTGTTTTGTGGGCTGCCTGGCTTGAAGGTTAGGGATCCAAATTTATGATGGGCCTTCAGTTAAGAGGTGGCTAAAACTTATTTTTGTGCAACGAGATTGCTGTGCTTATGCACACCTCCTGTAAAGCTACTTTTCCATTATAAGGCCCATCTCTTTTTCCCAGCAGACACCTGCAGCTACACTTTCAGGAGGTTTGCTTTCCGTGCAGACTTTTCTCCCTAGGGAGTAGAATAGCAGCCAGAGAGCTGCCTCAATTTTTCTGGTTTCTGTATTGCTCCTTAACTTGCCAGCAGAGGAGTTGTTCTGTATACTTGGGTCATCTCCCTGTGGCCCTGCTCCCTTTATATCTTCCACTGAGTCCTTGCTCTGATGTCTGCGTGTTGTGGCATCCCCCTGTGATGCCCAGGGACCTTCCCCACCCCCTGCCCCCGGCAGCTCAGTCCCTGCCTTCAGCCCTCTGCTCTTCCACAGAAGGGAGCAGGGAGATTTTCTCCTGATGAGATTATTTGGTTTATTAGTCTGCAGATTTTGTGGTGATATATAAACCAGGGGAATACAAACAGCTATATTTGCTCATATTCTGGGGAAATACACTGAGGAACATGAGCTAGAAGGATTTTAGCCCAGATTTTCCTCTTATTTTACATATCCATCACTGTGAGTTTTCACTGGCCTGAATTTCCATGTAAAGCAAAATTAGAACTAGTAAGTGAACATCTTTCTTGCAGAAGCCAGTTTAGGAATGTGCACATAGCTATATTCCTGCTGCAGGTTTTCTGCCTGATTGAACTGGAAAACCAAAAGAGCACCCTGGTTAGAATAACTGCAGATAACCAGTGTCATCTGACTAGAAGCTACACAATGCTTTTAGTCTGTACAGGATTGATCCATTGAGAAAAAAATAATGGCCCACGTGTGCTGATGAATAATGACAAATAACAAATATGTCAGAAAATGTACCAATTGCACATGGATTATTTAACAGAATAAAAAGCTACAGCTTCTTGGTATCTTTGCTAGGCTCTTTTGTCTTGGCTCCACATGCTTTGCTATTTATTTATGAATTTATTTTACTATAAACAGTCATCTAATCATGAAATGTCAGAGGCAAAATCATGGGCATGTGTACATGTATGGCAAAAGACTTCATCTTTCTTGACTAACATGCTCAGTCACTTTGATCTGTCAGAAAGTTTTTCATGCATTTCAGTTTCAACACTTGCTGAATTTTCTGTCAGTATGGTAAAGCTTGCATTCTTTAAGCACTGAAACAGCTCAAATGCGCTGTTTTGTCCTAGATAACATCTGACCACCTATGTTAGAAATGTAAATTAGATTTAGTTCACAAGTACGCTCAGTCACACAAAGACATTATAAATGCAGGCTTCTCTCACTTGATACTGTCCTAATTCAAATAATTATGGCATACAATAACACAAGCGAGAATTCTGGACAAAAGCTAAAATTTTGTCCTCCAAAGTCTGAGTGACTTGAAATGACATCATTTTGCTACTCTTTGAATGTACCTTATTGAGTCAGTGTACTAGGGTCTGTGTTTATTCTGTTCTTACTCCACTATGTTTCCAGTATTTGAAACTGGAAAGTTGCATTCTTTTTAGAAGACTTTCTGTTCGAAATAATTTCTAGTGTATTCAGAGTTGGGAGAGTTGGAAACATCTTTAAATGGGTTTGTGATAAGCACTCAAGGGAATTAAAATATGAGTTCTTCTGCTAATGTTATTTATTATTTGTAGTGGGGCAGCACTGGTGATTCACTAATGTGCTAGCAGGTGTATAAACATAGACATGAAGTGTACCAAAGAATCTGTAACTCTCTCATTCCTCCCTTGCTGATTCCAGTATGACTTGCTGGAATGACAGTTTGTTAGATGGAATCAATGTCCAAAATATTGCTTTTCCTAAACTGAAGGCCTGCAGTTTTTCTGGAGGTATTAAATATTTTAATTTCTCTATTTCAACTATGAATGTGTTAAAGGGGTGGTGGCTCTCAAAATTAGATTCTTAAAGCATAAGACTTCACGGTCTTGAATATTAACACAGAGGGACTAATCCTCCAAACTGTCCTATGCTCGTGACCTCCCTGAAGCTGCTGACTCATGTGATAGGCATGAATATGAGTGACACCAACTGAACAACACAAAAGCTAAAAGCATCAGCCCTTCAACATGGGCTGAAGTTTGGGAGCAAAGCTTTTAGGAAGCTTCAGTGTTTTATGGCCTGGGCTCAACACAGTGATTGTAAGCCAATAAGCAGAGGCTTATTCTGGTACCTGCCCAGATAATTTCTTCCCTGTTTCTACTCTTTCTTTCCAATGTCCTGCTCTAGAGGTAAAGGAAGAAAGGGAGCCAACCTGAGAGCAGCTATAACAGCATGTCTTTGTCATCATCTCTGCCAACTTAAGAGGTGGAAAAACCTGATTTTTAACCCAAAGGAGATGTCATTTCCATCTTTGCTTGTAGACTGAATGTCAGTGCAGGAAAAGGAAGAAGGTTCTTTGTCACAGATTAATAGAATGGTTTGGATTGGAAAGGACCTCTAAAGATCATCTGGTCCAGCCTCCTGTCATGTGCATCCACAGCTTCCCTGGGCAACTTGTTCCAGTGTCTCAACACTGGAACATTATAAAAAATGCATCCTTATGTCCAGTGTCACTTTAAAACCATTGCTCTCAGTCCTGTCATTATAGGCCTTGGTAAAATCTCTCTCCTTGTTTTCATAGGACCCTTTATATATCGAAAATCACAGTAATTTCTTCTCAGAGCCTTTTCTTCTCCAGGCTGAACAGCCCTAACTCTCAACCTCTCTTCACAGGAGAGGTATTTTTTCTCTCTGACCCTTCTAGTGGGTCTCCTATACACCTGCTCCAACAGGTCCATATCTTTCTCATACTGGTTTCCCCCAGGGCTAGATGCAGTACTCCAGATGAGGTGTCACCTGAGTGGAGTAGAAGGGCAGAATCCCTCAACCTGCTGGCCACACTTCTTTTGATGCAGCCCAGGTTGACTTTCTGGTGCTCTTTTCCAGCTCATGTCCAGTTTTTAATTCACCAGGGTACCCAGTTCCTCAGCAGGACCCAGTCATTTCAACCCCTAGTCTGCACTGGTGCTGAGGATTGCCCCAGCCTAGGTGCAGGACCTTGCATTTGGCCTTGTTGAACTTCATGAGGTTTATATCAGGAAAATTCAGCCATCAGTGAGCTGTGCTTGTTTGTCAATGTAGCTGAAGAGCTGAGTTCATTGCAGCCTGCCAGGATTTCTCCTATTCCTTCTTTCCACTTAGTATTTCTCAGTGTCTTTCAAAGCGTAGGTGATCTGCGTGGCAGAGTGGCAGTGTAAGCAAAGTTCTGCCTGATGCTCAAAGGATGTAAGCAGAAAACAGTTGCATGTATCTCCTTCCACAGGAAGTGCAGAAAAAGAGGTTGCCTGGGCTGAACTCTCACTTGCAACTAGCAACCTGTTTTTTCAAATTGAAATGAAGGACGTTTATTCCTAGAACTTCTTTTACCAGAGAAAATAATAGAACAATGTAATTATTGGGAGCAAGAGGTTGGAAGAGTGATAGGATGACTACCTTGACAATAGACCTTGATGCTTTGATTATCCTCAGATGACAGTATTTCCTTTTCCTCTGCTGCTCCTTTGCTGCTTGCTGCTGAGACATCCATGCAACAGGTTGTGGGATGCTATAGCATCCTGAAAGAAGTGTAGGCTTCCAGAAGCTAATTTGCTTTGAGTGCAGCATTGTGCAGGTGTTTCTAGTGTATTTTTGGTTCTCCAGCTAGTTTGCTTAATGTGTACCATGGTTTGGACATGCCCAGAATTATCAGCTTAACATTTGTCAGAGGAAAGGTTTTGGTTGCTTTTCTTCTGCTGCAATTTTACAGCGAGACAAGAGGGAAGGACTGAGGCAGTGGTACCATCTACTGATGTCTCCTCTTCTTGCTCCTGCTCACAGTAAGGCAGAAGTGGTGAGTTGAGAAGAAGCTTCCTAATCAGTACACTCTCATGAGGCTGTCTGGAAGTACTGTTTTTCATAACTCTTATTTTCCCAAAAATACTAAAATTATGGGAAGTAGTCATCTTCTGTTAAAAAAAAAAATTCACAGAGATCAACCAGTTTCAGTGTAAACTACTCCATTCTTTCTTCACCCATTGGATGTTTGTGATAAATTGAATACATCTTATCTGTGACTTGCTTACATAATGAGATTGGTCTTTACCATCACATTACTGCTTTTTCTAGAAGGAGAAAGAATGAACTGAGGTTTTAGATCTTTTGTAATTACAAGAAAACTTTCAACTAAGTCCTGTTCTTCTTCCAGGATTCTCAAAGATTTTCCATTTGATCCTTCTTACTGTTTTAATGTGTTTGGCAATGTCTATGCTTTTGTATTTATTTTTTTTTATTGCTCTGATGCTTTAATAATGTACATTGTACAACTGCATTGGATGCATGATTGATGCCATCCCTACCTGCCTAGAAAGATAATGATAAAATATCTTAGGGAGTATTTTCTCCAAGTGATGCATACACGGAATTCCCATTAATGATAATGTAATTTGGGCAGGTCTACCCAGTGAGTTAAGACAAGGTTGAAGACATGATAGTTATGTTAGGGCTTATATCTTTCATGGCAGGCAGGCAGGCAGACTTCTAAGTGGCAGACAGGTTTATTTGAATTCAACAGAAAGCCATGCTAAAAAATTCCAGTTCTGTATGATATGCAGATATATTGCCATTAAATTTTATGCCCAAATCTTACAGCTATAGCTGATCTTACTATAGAAGTAGGTTTCTATTAAATATCTTCCACTGTCTAGTTTCTGTAATTCCAGTACGATGGCTGGAATTCAACAAAGTATTTTAATAATTGGCATATGCTGAAAATGAGGAAAGATGAAATTCAAAACATATCACAAAATTTTTCTTTTAGAAGAAAGCAATAAGGATGAATAGAACACCAAAGGCAGCATTGAAAAGGCCTTGAATATACATTCCTTCCCTATTTTCTTATGCCAGCAAGAATTTAGTGTGAACATGTGTGCAGCTTGGCATGTTGGCTGAGGTCCAATGTTTGCACTTACAACATCTGGCACAAATTCTCTACAAGTGAAGGGACAGGTTTTGTCATTCTGTCGCCTACTGTCCATCAGCTTCATTACCAATAATGTGATTGTTTACATTGATCAGATCAAGGAAAACACACAGATTTGAGCAGCTCTGGAGAATTTCACAGTTTATGACATTAAAATAGGCATGCCATTTTATCGTTGTTATTTCTTTTCCTGACACATTGTTGAACTCTTGGTCAGCATTCCGTCATGAATGGATGAAAGTTTTGACAGGTTCTAGGAGTTATTTTTAAAAGCCAACCATGCCAAAATATTTTATATTAAGATATTTTGTTGTATTTAGAAACCTTAAAAAAGGCTTTGATTTTGATGTTTGACACTAATCATATAATCACAGAAGAGTTTAAAGTAGAAATGACCTTTAAAGTTAATATAGTCCAATCCCCCTGCAATGAGCTGCCCTTCAAGTTAGAAAAGACACCCTTCAAGTTAGAAAAGCCAAAACTGTCTATTAAAATGGTCTTTTAAAGTTGTTCTGGTAAAGAGGGCAGAAACCCTGGGACCTTGAGTGCACTCTTACAAAAGATGACATTATGGGAAATCCTTCCAGAATTATGGCAGGTTAGATCAGCATTGAGGAAAAACATCTGTCAATTGAGAAATATTTTGTCATAACCATTCTTACACATGTTACATGTTGGATTCTGCTTGTCAAAGCTGTTGGAGAATTAAGATTTATTAATACAGAGTTCCAGGCCCTGAAATTGGATGTAATTGTGCTCTTGCACACTTTGTTGTGAGGACTGAAGGAATTCACTGAAGCTGAGAGGATTCTGCAGCTATTCCTGCCTCAGCAGACAGAGCAGAATCAGGGTAGGGGCTTGGGTGACAGACTAGGAATGTCCACAGTGTTTGGTTATTAGTACTTGTCCTTGGCATATTTCAGGCTTGTGCCAAATAGCATTTTTCGAGATAAAACTTACACGTTTGAGAGAACAACACAAATGAGGGCCTGCTCTCCACAGGCAGGTTGGATTATACCACATTGTTTTGGGGAGGAAGAAAGGGAATCTGGCCAGATGGCTGTGAGCCATTATGATACTTGCCTTTAGGGTTCCCTAGTCTGTTTTGTTTATCAGGGTAGACATCACCTATAAAGTCTCATATGTTTGCAGCAGTGGGATGCCTGTTAGTAACTAAGACAAAAATATCGTGATTCCTTTGAAGCTTTTACATGCATTGACCCAAATCACTCAATTTTTCAAGGACTTTTTTAAAAAACATCCAACATATGAATTAAATCAATTTGATATCTCATCTCTCAAGTGTTCAGCTGAGAGTCTGTCAGCTAATTCTGGTTGCTCTCTTTCCCAGGGCACCTTGGAGATGCACAGGAGCTTGCTCCAGGCTAAACTAATTATTCTAGTGATGGTGGCAGCTGTATGATCCCAGCTGTCTTCTTTTCTGGCCACATGATAGCAGTAGGGCTCCAAGAAAACAGGCCACAGGCTCTGTGTATTAATTGGTAGTGGGGACCCACTCCTGACTGCACTTGTGCTGTGAGCCAGTTCCTGAACACAAGACTATGGTGCATGTGAGGTCCTGGCATAAGTTCCAGAAAGCACTGAGTCAACTGCGTGTATGATTAAGTCTACCTACATTATGTCTGTTGATATTTGCAGAGAAGGAGGTGGCCCATTCAGGCATAAAAACTGTGTACCATTGCTGTACAGTATGACCTTGAATACTGAACAAGTCTCCTTTTGAGCTCATTAAGTCAAAAGCAAAAGACAAAACCATAGAATAGTTTGGGTTGGAAGAGACCTTTAAAGACCATCTAGTCCAACTCTTCTAGAGTGAGAAGGGATGACCTTAACTAGATCAAGTGATTCAGAGCCCCATCCAGTGAATGTTGCCAGGGATGGGAGATCTACCACCTCCCTGAACAGCCTATGCCAGGATTTTACCACCCTCATTGCAAAGAATTTCCTTCTTATATCTAGTCTGAATTTTCCCTCTTTTAGTTTAAAACTATTACCCCTTGTCCTGCTGAAAGGTTTGTCCTCATCTTTCTTATAGGTTCCCTTCAGGTACTGAAAGGCTGCTCTAAGGTGTCCCTGGAGTCTTCTCTTCTCCAGACTGAACAATCCCAACTCTCTCAGCCTTCTCTCATAGGAGAGGTACTCTGGCCCTCTGATCATCTTTATGGGCCTTCTCTGGACTCACTCTGACAGGTCCATGTCTTTCCTGTGCTGAGGACCCCAAAGCTGGATGCAGCACTCCAGGTGGGGTCTCATCAGAGTGGAGGGGTAGAATCACCTCCCTCAACCTGTGGCCATTGAAATAAATACGACAACCAGTCACCAGGGTTAACTGGTTTGATAAAAATTCTAAACCCGGGGAGCTAAGAGAAGGGAGTAGCCCTTCTCAGCACTGAGGCAGAGAGCATCCGTCTCTTCCTGGTGTCTCCCTTTTATACAAAAACTGACTCTTCCCATTGGTCTACCCCCAAATCTGCAGTCCATTGGTCAGTTTTTCCCACTCCTAGGCTTCGGATTGGCTCGTGTTTAGGGTCCACCTTCTACCTCATGGGGCGTTGAGTGATTCGTTATCGCCATGGCCTAGACTCAGAAGATGATTGGTTCTTGATGCTGTCTATCTAGAGGGGCTACAGTGGCCACTTTTGCGCTGCCTCCTGGACACCTACCCTCATTGCATCCCTTTCCCGAACCAAGGAAGCTTGAACCCAAACCCGTACAACCCGAACCGAGAAAAATGTCATTTATAACAGCCATGCTGCTTTTGATGCAGCCCAAAATTCTGTTGGTTTTCTGAGCTGCGAGCACACAATGCACTTCATGCCAGTCATTCTTCATGCCATGCACTTCATGCCCCAAGTGCTTCTCCACAGGGCTGCTCTCAATCTCTTAATCCCCCATCTAGTATTGAGACTGGGGGTTGCCGTGACCACAGTGCTGGACCTTGCACTAGGCCTTGTCGAACTTCATGAGTCTCCAAAGGGCCACCCCTAGAGCTTGTCCAGGTCCCTCTGAATGGCATCCTGTCCTTCAGGGGTGTCAGCAACACAACTCAGTTTGCTCTGCAAACTTGGACTCGATCCCTTTGTCTCTGTCATTGATGAAGACATTGAATAACATTGATGCTAATATGGACCCCTGAGGGGCACCACTCATCATCTGGACACTAAGCCATTAACTGCTACCCTCTGGATGCAATCATCCAACCAATTTCTCATCCACCAAACTCAAACCATGAAATCCATCCCTCTCTAATTTAGAGAGAAGGATGTTGTAGGGACTCTGTCAAAGGTTGTACAGAGGTTCAGACAAATGACAACAGTAGCCCTTCCCTTGTCCACTGCTGTAGTCACTTCACAGTAAAAGGTCACAAGGTTGGTCAAGCAGGTCTTGCCCTCAGTGAAGCCAAGTCTCAAGTCACCTCACATCTCAAATCACCTCACCTTTCTCCATGTGCCATAGCATAACTTCTAGGAGAATCTGTTCCATGATCTTTTCCGGTACAGAGGTGAGGCTGACAGGTCAGTAGTTCCTGAGGTCTTCCTTCATACCACTTTTAAAAATGGGTGCAATGTTTCCCTTTTTCCAGTCAAATATTTGACTCTAGGGTGTCTGGGTATTTCAGTTTTTCCTTTGTGACCCATTATTTGGACCAGATATATGAAGATTTGGTCCTGGAAGAGTTAATTCACAGAAATTCCTAATTCAATAGATGTCTAAGCACCTAATTCCAAACGGATTCTTAGCTATTTCCTAACCTTCTTGGTGCCCTGGGCATCGTGGCATGAGACTGCAGTCAGAGTATTCCTAGTGGCCTTCATTTTTGTTGCTTTGTATGATCCCTTTCAAGCAGTGCACCTGAAAATGCCAAACTAACTGATCAGTGCCAAAACCACAGCAAGATTCACAAACCATGGGTGTGTTTTTCTGATCTTCTTGGCAAGTTCTGATGTAACAAAATATTTCAGGATGTCTTTATCAGTTTAGGTCACAAACAAAACCCAATGACCCGTCTCAAATGCTCAACAGCCCAGTGCATGGAACACTCATTCATGATACACAGGCTCATTTTCTTCCACCACTTGCTTTGGAACACAGATTTGAAGCCACATCTTACCCTCCCAAAAGAAAATCTTCTACCAGATCGGGAGTTCACCAGCTATCACACAATAGCATGCTCTAAGATGAATCCCCCATCCCTTCTTGCTGAAGATAATCTACTTAATATAAAATACTTAAAATATTCATAGTAAATATTCAGACTCTATAGCTTAATGACAACGGCTGTTGCCTGGAAGACTGGGTTATAATCACTGCCCTAATGAATAAACATCTGAGATTTACAGATAGTGGACAATGCCAAAGAGAAAGTACTCCTTTCAGACTAGGGTGCATTATCTGTGATTTAGCCACGAAATCATTACAGCTTCCTTCAGCTCCACAGGGGCAAATTTTGACTGGAGAGAACCCTGTGTTTGGGATGAAATTATACTTGCAGTGAGGAGACACCATAATGATAGCATTCTATACAAAAATAAAAAAGATCCTAAGACACATTCTTTAACCCAGTCTCAGTATTGTTGTAGCCTACAGGAAAGATCTTGAACCGAAATTGCAAAGTTAGACTGACAGTAGTGCTTTTGGATGATTGCTTCTATTCATCAGACTTCCAGGCCTTAGTGAAATCAGGATGAAGAGCGTTACATTGTTTTTTCTGTAGTGTAGGCTTAGGAAAAAAAAAAAGTTGTCCTATTCATTTATTATCAAATCTGAACAGTTTGCTTTTGAAATGTTAAGTGTTACCCCAGTTGAACTCTCCATTTTAGGCAGTAACTGGTTCAGACTGCCTTTCCTGGGACTCTAAGATCAATACAGAGAATGAGAGATAGATAGGGAAATATGAATTAATCCATTAATTTAAACTTCATCTTCAAGTTGTTATGCTAAAAAAAAATTTAAAATTCTGGTACAATGGACTCTTTTCTCAAGCTTCTGGTACATTGGACTTCTTTTCTCCTACGACCCACTTAGAAATCCAGAAGTTGTAAAGTTTTGCCTTGTCACAAGCTATAAGTTATGGTGGCACAGCAATATTTTTTACTGTCCAGATAAAAAAGGAAATTACTAACTCCATCCTTGCCTGGTGATGCAGTTAGCTGCCTGAGGTCTCAGTGGTTTCACTTCATTTAACATGAGGAAGTATAAAACTGACATATAAAAATTCCCTTGAGCGATCATTCATAATTGTAAAGAAACCCTCTTTTTGTGAGGTTTTTTGATCTATCCACACATTGATTTTTATGCAGAGAGCATCTCTTTTTTACAAACAAAAGGTTCTTTCATATTTGTCACACAGTTTTTCATTTTGGTTTTCCTTTGTTTTTATTTTGATACCATATTTAAATTTATTCTCTATACCCATTCCTTGTAGCTTCTGAGATGAATAAATGTTTAGATTTTGAGAATCACCTGCCTTCTTCAGGTATTGCTGGAGTTTCTAACTTTGTTAACAAGGCTATCTTGATTTTTTTAAATAAAAACATTTCAGTGTTTCAGCAAAGTTACCGTTGTTGTTATTTTATGTGTCTAGTCTACTAAATTCAATGAGAGAGAAGACTACAGGGCTTTTGAGAAGGAATTCTTGAAAATAGACCACAAAGATTTCCAATCTTTAATTATGGAGCTTACAAACTAATTGTACTTTGAATATTTAATTTCTCTAGACAGGCTATATTTATAGGAAATGCGGATCATACCATGCTGGTTAGAGTTCATGTGTATAAGGCATTTGGAGTGATTGAAAATATATTAAGGAAAATGTGCAAATACTAATGATTTGTGTGAAACACTGAAGCCAGTATCAGTGTTTTCCATGTAGTCCTGAACATATCAGATCTGAGTGATATCAGTGCCATGAAGGAGAACGGGGACATTCTTGTTGAAAAGAAAATGGATGGTTTCGCAGAGCCAAAACACTTTTTCCTTCTAAGTAGCTACCACCTAATTCATACTGAGGTTGCTGATCATTTTAGTCAAGGTAAAACAGTGATGAGAGCAACCAAATATCAAAGAACAGTTGAAACAAACAAGTGTTCTTGCACATGGATTAGATGGGGAAGTCAGTAAAGGGAGGATTTGGTTTTCAAGATTTTGTGAGGAAGCAATAAATAAAGGTATGCTCTAAATAAAGCTCATTTTAAAAAACCCAAGCCAAACACCCGAGAATAACTGTTTCTTGTTTATAATGAGGAGTTAGACTGACCTACCCATAGCTTTCTCAGAGAAACTGTATATGCTCTTTGTAATTTGTGCCATTGCAGCAATGTGAAATCATCAAAATCTCTGCTTTTAAGTAGGAAAAAAATTCTCCCTTCATGGTTGTAAAGAAGAAGCTGGAAAATGGGATCCCAGAAGGCTTAAGATAGAAAAGTGAGTCATGAGACATAAAAAAGTTAAAAATATAATTCTATTGATTTTTATAGCAACCTCTTAGCTCTTTGATGTCTGCCTGAAAAATCTATGAAGAGTTGTCACAGAGAGACCTTGCTGATGGCATCCAGTGCCTCTGAGCTCCTAAGTTTGGTGGGGAGAGCCTCTGCATTCAATGTCATGGTAGCAGGCTAGATCATCTCATCCTTTTCTTTATCTGTAGCTTCCATGGAAGAAAAATTCATCTGCACAGGACCTGAGTGAATGAATACAGCATACGCCCCTGTTAACATTTAGGATATGATAGACCTTGTGTCTTTTTAATTTTCTAGATGTTAAGTGTTGATTGTTCAGGCAATCAGTGCAAGACAAAGGAACCTGCCAAAGATAAATCAACCCACCTGCACTAGACACCTGACTTAGACTGGGATGGATTACCCTTGAGAATTGGCCACCTTTTCTCACTGGCTGTTACTGGAACAGGGACAACTAGGTCAGGCAAGCTGTAGCTCTTTCAGGTGCTTCATGTCAGGTGAGAGCCCTAATTACAGGCCATTAGACTTTATCCACCAGTAATCACAGTAAAAGGAAATTCCTCATGTGAACTCTGAAGCTAATGAAGCATAATGTTGTCACTTTACTGTCTGCAGTCAAGTCCCTGTGCTAGCATATGGGATATTAAGTGTATCAAAGGAAAGTTTTGTTCCACAAGAACAGAACTGTACTTTTTTTCCCTATTCAGAAACAAAATATCATTTTCAATTGAAATCTTCCAGTAAATGCTAGATTTTCCGGCTGAAGTAGGAAGCTGATAGCCTGTAAGGTGAAAGCGGACCACACTATAAGTAAATGAAAGCAAAAGCTTGCAAAGAGATATGCCAGGCAATTCTGGGGTGGGATGCCTGTCCACCTGCAGGCAACATATACAGAAAATACACAAAAGACTTACTGATTATCTGTTTGGGGTGTTTGAGTGGGTAGCTTGCAAATTTTATGCAAGTTATATGACCATAATGTACATAAAATCTCTGCACATGTTTTTGTAAGCCTGATATGATATCCAGATAACACATTTATTGAAGTACTATATATTTTCTCAGGAGGCTGCTGTGTCTCAGAGGATGATGAAATACTCAGAGTCTTGCAGATGGTTCCCATTCAGAGAAGCAATTGATAATTGAGTGCATTTAGTTATCAAGGACCATCAAACCTATGTTTTCCTACATCAGCAGGCACCAAGCAGAAGAAGAAAACTCTTTGCTGATAGCTTTAAACCCCATTCACACTGGGCCTGTTGTTTCTTTAAGCTTTATTTCAAGTGCTGCTTCTAGCTGTAACCTTGGCATTTCTAATCCAGTCATGAGAGTGCTGTGGGTGTGTGACACCTTGTGACTCCTGCTGCTATTCCTGTAGCAGTAGTCAGACCCCTCTATGTCATGGATGTAGGAAATATCTTTTGTGCCTGTGAATCCTTAGCTCTTGAAGTGACCACAAAGGAGGGAACTGGGTGGGTTCCACACCTACTGGCACTGGCACTCAAATAAATGTTTTCAGGTCTGCGATTTCACTGTCTTTATACACATACACATACTCTGCCTGCATTGAAATATTTGAGAAAATGCCTCTCCAAAGTTTTTCTATATGCCTATACAGTTTCCCCATGGTAAAGACTAAGATTTTACTCCTGTTGTATAAAATGAGAAAGTTTTTACTAAGTTAACTGTATCTTTACAATCTGATTGAAGATTAAATGATCAGTGGTGGAACATAGCTGCTAGATTCTTCCTGTCAGCTACAGATTATGTGGCATAGCCTGATGGGCACTGGCCTTGGGAGTCGGGGTCCTGCCTGTTTCATTAAGCAGTATGTGGCTGACAGTCAGCTATTAGCACGCAGACTATTAGAAGCACCATACCTGTCAAAGAGGAAAAAAGGACCTCCATACAGCTTTATCACTATAATCCATTCATCAGTTTATTGAACTGAAGCTTGATAGGGGGTTTCTCAAATGCGTGTGATGCCCCATGCCGTTAAGAGTTTTGTATTTTGATCTCAGATTATGCTGAAATCTTTGTGCTCGCTCCTTTTTGGTTATACATCTGAAGTTGTTCAAAAGTAAAAGTTATTTCTTCTAGAGTGGAGTGCAGTTTATACTTATCACGTTTCCCTAGAGACACCTATTTCATGGCTTAGGGAGTTAGAGGTGGATAGAAAGTCATCCTTCCATTTTGCTGAGTGGGCCACCAGAGGCATCCCCTGCCCTCCTGTGGTTCTCCTGCTGTTGGCTTTCAAATTTGAGCCTTGGCCACTTTATATCTGGCCACAATGCAGTGAAATCTGGCTACAGCGAAGATGAGGAATGAGGCCAAGATATGGATTAGGCAGGTTCCACTTGATGACAGGCTGTTATGTGTGCTTTACAGAGGTAAGATGGTTTTATGATAAGAAAGCTTTATATCTGAGAATTAAATGAAATGTGCAACGGCAAGGATATACTTCGGCATCTTTCTGTAAGCTTCAGTGCCATTCTCAGCTACCCCCTCTCCAGCCCCCCTCCATTTCTGTCCTTTGTAAACTGTTGGCTGAAGATCCTAGAGCTCTTGACAGATCTTGGCAGAGGTTAAAGCTGCTTGAATGCCTGGGCAGATTTCTGTGTGGAAATCTGGAAAGCTGGCAAAGGACAGTTTTGTGGATATTCTCTTTGTTCACTCTGTTTAATGACTGAGAACACAGTAGCACCATAAATGCATAGAGGTCATAGAAAAGTGTTTCTATGTAGCCTCAGAGTTCAATTTTCTCATCTTCTACATCCATGGTTTACATCTGTGGTTCTCACCCTCTGTGTCTGGATGCTTGGACAGTGCTCTGTCTTTGAGAGAGACAGTAAATGTAATCATCACCATTCTTGAACCACAATACATAGCTGACAGGTGTCTTCCAGCCCTTAGTTCACTAGAAAATATGAAATTTACTCAGGAACCTTAAAATGCAGGAAGTTGGATTTTACATATTCTACCAAATAGTATATGCCTGGTTGTAGTGGATGGCTTTTCATGTTTTGTTCAAAAATGCTTGTGTCCTTTTCAATGCTGACTTAAAAGTCTTTTCATTTAAGACTGCCTTACTAGAAAAACAGCAAAAGCCATTGATAAAACCAGACAGCTATCATGGGGGAGATCCTTGTGGATCATGCTGGTAGAATATAGATTGGACATTTCCTTCAGTTTCTTGAAATTCAAATGTTTACCTGTAAATGGTGGAACTATAAACTCTTGGCAAGATTTTGGTCAGTCCAAAAAGCTGAGCATTATATTGTACTAGAAACTGCAAGCTGGCCAGGATACAAATCTTAGTTTTTGTTTTATTGATCTACATTCTATGAACTGTATTTAATATGTGAACAAGTTTTCAGTCTTATTTTTCTCATGTAGTTTTATTCCCAATAATTTTGAGAAGTATATATTTAAGGATATACAGAATTTTTATATACATGGTTCCATATCCAGGAGGCTGGATTTGCTAAATGTTTGTTAAGATCTGACATATTTCTTAATAAGGGTTGAGAATTCTGTAACTTTCCTGCACAGCAAACATAGAGCTTGAGCGAGAAACTGTCTGAAAACCTGATACACAAGTGGGTGAAACTTGAATCTCTCAAAATAGAGGCCTCCAAAAATTTCTCCAAGATGTCTGGCAGGAACATTGAAATGAAAATAATCAGATATGGCATTTGTGATGTCTTACCTTTATGGTATACCAAGAAGAGACACTGAAACACATATTTTCCAAAACAAAGAATGCATCCACAGAAAGGATTTCTTCTTCTTTTTAGAAGAAAGTTTCCTTTAACCTTTATTTTGAAACTCGTTATTTTCCAGGATATGATGTTTCATGACAAGTAGCTGAGATGTTGTGATAACATGACAACAGTAGTCCAATGTTCTGGAAAACTAGCAAAAGCAAAGATGTAAAATATTAAACCAAATTGCTAAGTGGATTTCCACATTTTTGTTCTACAATATAGACACTAAGTTTTATCAAAAGGAAAAAGAAGGTTTATGTTGTCAAGGTACTGGCTAAAGAGTCCAGAGCTCTCCTACAAACCAATGCATGTGTTTGAAAACTAAGCTACTAAACTTAAAAAAAATGCTATGTTGAGCTACTTAGAGGACTAGTACTTATTTCACTTGTACTTGGGTGTACGTGTCAGGTAATCAGAACAAAATTAGTATTGGAGTTTGGACTGTCTGTGAGGTGAATGAGTCAGGTGCTAGAACCTTTTACCATCAGTCTTCTTTTCCTCCACATACTTGGAGATGACATCCATAATGAGCTGTTCCATCACCTTTCCAGAGATGGAGGTGAGGCTGACCGGCCTCAAATTCCTTGGGTCATCCTTCTTGACCTTTATGAAGACTGCAGTGACACCGGCTTTCCTCCAGTCCTCAGGCACCTCTCTTGTTCTCCATAACTTTTCAAAGATGATGGAGAGTGGCACTGCAATAGCATCTGCCAGCTCCCTCAGCACCTAGTGGCTGCACCCCATCAGAGACCATGGATTTGTGGGTGCCAAGTTTGCCTAAATGACCTCTATCCCGATCCTCCTCAACAAAGGGAGGAGATAAGACTTTTTCATTCAGCACCTGGGATTCCTGAGGGCTGGTGTTCTGAAGCAAAGAAGGTATTCAGTAACTCCACGTTTTCTGTATCCTTCATCACCAGGGCACCCACCTCATTCAGCAATGAACCCACATTTCCCTAGTCTTCCTTTTGTTACTGATGTTCTTGAAGAACCCCTCCTTGTTCTCCTTGATATTCCTTGCCAGATTTAATTCCAAGTGGACCTTAGCCTTCCTTGTCACGTCCCGGCATACTCTAACAATGTTCCTACATTCCTCCTAAGTGGTCTGTCCTATTTTCCATATCCTGCAAAGTTCTGTGTTCCATTTGAGTTTTGCCAGAAGTTTCTTACTTGCCCATGCAGGTCTCCTTGCTTGATCTCTTACTCATAGGAATGCACTGATCTTGAACTTGGACAAAGTGATGCTTGAATATTGAGTTTTCTTGGACTCCCCCGCTATCTTCTAGAGCCCTAACCTGTGGTGTTCCTCTAAGTAGGTCCTTGAAGAGGCCAAAGTTAGCTCTCCTGATGTCCAGAGCTGTAATGGTACTTATTGCCCTGCTTCCTCTATGTAGTATCCTGAACTCTGCCATCTTATGGGCCCTGCAGCCAAGGCTGTCCCCAGATTTCACATCCCCAACCAGTCCTTCTTTGTTTGCTAGTACAAGGTCCAGCCCACACCTCTCCTCACTGGATCCTCCACCACCTGAGCCAAAAAGCTTTCACCAATGCTTTGCATGCACCTTCTGGACTGCATCTGCCAAGCTGTTTCTGCTTTCCATCAAATATCAAGGTGGGAGAACCAGGGCCTATGAATAGGGTACATCCGCCTCATTTCTAGATTCAAAAACCACATTTGGGTTCAGCTAGGCAGAAAAATTTTTAGATTTGCCCATATTTAGTATAAATATTTCTGTGTAATTTTATGTACCTTGGCCTTCATCAGCATTTTTATCTATGTACATGTCTTGTCTAAAGATTTTCTTGTTTCAAAGCAAGCCAGAGTAAATCACTGCAAGGGTGTCTCTCTAGCAATTTCACACTGATCCCACAAATTAAAAATATGTTTAAGAAGAAAGGTAACCTGGACATGGGTTTCTCTGCAGAAGGATTTTTTATTACTCCTAATGTCCAAAAGCAGTACTTCACATTATGAACTAATGGCCTGTGAAATGTCATTTAAAAATAAAAGATGTGTTTGAGTCAGAGGAATAACATCTTTGACTGTCTTACATTTTTTTTTCTCCACTGTTTTGAAAGTAATTTATTTTTCTTCTACTTTTTTTTTTCTTTAGAAAAATATTTGATCTCAGGCTAAAAAAGGACAGACTTAATTACAGACCATAGCTTTTTTGTCTCAATTTGCACAATTTTGACAACAGTGCTTTAAATGCGGGGACACTAGCACAGCTTAATTGAAATTCTGATGATGTTTTTTGCACTAATTGATACCCATGTTGGCAGACTGAGCTCAGCGACCCAGGAATGAATGGACAGGAAGAATGAGACTATCAGCTTAGCCTTGCAGGTGGTCTTTCCTGATCAAGATTAAAGAACACTGGCAGGGCACCACAGGAGAGCTAGCACTGCTGATACCCTATGCTATTCTCATTTTGTATTTAAGCACAGGATTTCAGTGTTCAGGCTGAGATTTTCTGTCTGACTCCATTTGCAGTAGTAATAATAATAATATCGAAAAAAGACTGAGAAATTACTTGATCATACTGTGTAAGGAGGTTGGCAAGGAGAAAATGCCAGGTACAAAAGAGGCTTTTAATCTTGTGGAAAAAAAGATAGGTGAGAACTAATGATTTGTCTTGGATTTAGCATGAACTCAGATTAGTATGTGATACAGATTAATAATGGGGTAGAAGTAGGGTGTTAATAAGCTCTGGAACAAACTTCCAAGGATATGTTAAATTCCACGTCTTTCAAAGTCCTCGGCCAGCTGTCTAACACAGGGTCTTGGGCTCAGCACAAATAAAACTGCCATGATATAACATGGCCTACAATACACACAAGACCAGACTAGACAGTTCTGGTCCTTAAAGACTATTAATCCTGTTAATTCTTACTTTTTATATAGTATATTCATGAAAGAATTTAAGAAAGCAGATCAGTAGCAGTATTATCATTGTACAGATACAGGGACTGTATCTCAGGGAGGTTAAATCACTTGTCAAAAGACATTCAAGAACCCAATGGCATAAAAAGTAATATACAACCTGTTTGTCACATTGTGCTTTATCAGCTGGACACAGTTATCTTTGGAAAAAACCTCACAGTTAATTTCATTTTCTATGTAAAAACAAAGGGGAATAATATTCAGCAATTGAAAACGAAAAGTGACAGAACACTAGACGAGACTAACATAATGATCTCTTTTCCCAGTGCCTCTAGGATGTACATAGGACTCTCTTAAAAGTTAATAGGTGAAAAAAATACAGCCTAAACCCTATTTCAGTTTCTTGAGAAGCCTCCCTATAGAAAGCTATTTTTGAAGGCAATCTTATCCCATTTGGCAAATGTTTGCATGAAGAACTTCTATTTATTTTTTAAATTAAAGAGTATAACAATAAGTGGCCCAGAGTTAGGGCAATGACTGCAGCAGTTTTCCTTGATAGGGAGAGGCTTTGTTGAAACTGTGGGGCTGAAAAAGCTGACAGGGCACTTAATCTGGCTTCGTGATAATTGAAAATGAGATGGCCTATTGGCCTGAGATGTGCATTTGGTTTTTATGGAGCTGTACCAAGTCAGATCTTAAGGCGGAATCTATAAATGGCTTTAGTACATGTGTGCCAGACTATTTCTTGTTGCTTTTCATTGCATAAGGGAGAGCAAGTACTAGTATAAACCCCATCCCAAAACCTGCTGAATTTCTATTGATGACAGACTTTGCAAGAATGACTGTAAACAGAAGGGGACAAGATAATAAAAAATACATAAGCATTTTGAAATGTTGCAATATTGTTTATATTGAATTCAATATCTCTATTGCACAGCATAGTCAGCTGCCAAGATTTCGTGCGTGACAGGCTGTGCCAACATTTATATTCAGATGCTCCAAATCTTGGGAGAGAAGGAAAAAAGACATTTTAAATTAATAGATAGTATAGTCCTTCCTCCATAACATACTAAAACATTCTCTGGTACTAGACATGATCAGCTAGCAGTTCTGAATGCACTATCACATTCATCACTGATGTTTATTAATATTATATTTCTAGGGCAATAAATCCAGGTTATAGTTAGATGATATTGTTCGTATGAACTAAGGTTCATTGACCTAGAATTAGGTTTAAGAATAAGCACTTTCCCTAAGACTGAGCATCTTGCACACATGTAGGCTGATGCACATTTTCACAAAGGTGCATTGGTATAAATTTGAATTTAAATCTCTCTACTGTACCTGCTGATCATAGATAACTGCATTCTTTTTAAAAACAATTAAATTCCATTGTTATCAATTGTCTGCAGCTTGAAGACCTCACAGTGGTATGGCACTTTCAGAGCTGAGCAGATACAGCTCTACTTATGCTTAGTTTGATTTTTCTGGTTGGTTGGGAATAGTCACAGTGCAGGGTTTGTTTTGTTCCTGGCCCTGCACAGATCAGCAGAAGCATGAGTTTAAGATACCCCTAGAAGTGTCACTGGCAGAGGACACTGGGAGCTGGAATCCTACCCATAGGATCTATGGGAGGCAGGATGAAATGAGAGCTCGTAGTCCTACTATAGCTATGTGTGAATAATCAGATCATTCACCTGGGGGGCTGGTCAGCTGGACATTTGCCCATGATATAAAACAGGGAATGAGAGGAAAAAGGAAGTTCTAGCAGGATATAGTCAGGATTTAGGAAGTTCCTTGAGTGTGCAATTCAGTAGTTTGTATGCTACAGGTAAGCTTATCAGGTAGGACAATAGCAATATGATTAAGTCACGTGAATTAGATTGGATCCTATTAGAACGGATTCATTCTAGTTTTTGCATTTAAAAAATGCTGCTGCCTTTTTTTTGTGGGTGGGCACTGTTTTCATTTAAATTTAGAAGGTGCAAGAACATGCAAATGCAGCAGCACAATCATGTCATCATTTTGATTCAAAAGTCAATGGCCCTCAGAGAACCATGCAGCAGCTCATTCATCAATAGGATGGCGAACAGGAATGTAAAGTGTGCTGGTGGGTTATTACACATGCTGAGCCTGATTCTCCTCTCATGTACACTGTTAAAACAGAGTAGTAACAGCACTGAAATCAGCACTATTATGCTGGTACATGTGAAGGAAGAGTCAGGCTTTCCATGTGTCAAACTGATAATCTGTGTCTGGGAAGAAGAGCCAGCTAAAATGCTTTGGAGGCTACATTCATGTAAAATGCTCAGCTGGACCAGCACTTAAAGATTGATATTTTCTTGTGTTCTTTGAAGCACTTAGTCAGCTAAATAATTTGAAATACATTATTACAGAGGCAGTCACTGTCTCTGCCAGAGCCAATGTTCCTTCAGAATGTCCATTATGAATCTTGCTTTGAGTATTTTCCATAGTAACTCAAACATTTTAATTTGCTTTGAACCATGGCACAGCAAGTTTGCAGCCTTAGTAAATTCCCACTAAAAAGGCAGGAAAGACTCGTTAATTTTGTTTTTTTTGTTTCTTTCTTAAATCTAAAAAATCAGATGAAATTTTTTTTGCTCTTCTAGCTGAAGATGTGCACAATAATGTGCACAATGTCTTTCTTATTTTGAGTGTTGACACAGAGGTTAAAATAACTAACACTATAATGCTACAAACAAGAAAAAAAATTGATCTGTAAAGTAAATACATATCTTCATATACTATTTCCCCTGACAAGAAAACTCACAACAACACTTTTTCTACAGATCACCCCTAATATTCTATTCTCTCTTTCAAGTCAAACAGCTAAATTTGTACCTTAATCCTGGACATGCAGTCCTTCCTATCCTTCTGCAGACATTGTGGAATTCAACCATTCCCTTCTCACAGATGGTGAAATTGAGGAGGTACAGTTTTGTAACTGTCGTGACACCTAGACTTGAAAAGCTTCTTGTCCCACAGAAGAGAAAAAAAATGCCCGAAAAATTATTACAAGAATGAAAGAAGGCTCATAGTTTGTGTGAAGGATGGAGGACTTTTCCATATATCAATTTTTCAGTGGGAGTTTCTTGAGAATGTTACAATTTTTTAAGAGGCACAACTTCTCATTGCATGAAGTGCAAAGAGGCATTAAGAAAAGAGGTATGTATGATACCAGTGAAGAAAACTGTAGTTTCTTCTCACATCTTAAGTGGACTAAAAAGTTTTGGGTACATTTTATAGCAAGTAAAGCATTTTCTCTGATTTATGACCATTTTTTAAACAAGAAAAAATGTAGAAAGACATTTTCTGTAGAAAGATCCTGATTATGGAAGAGACCAAAACCACTCAGGATTCTTCTGTGTGCATTTTCTTTTTGAATCATGCTTTTGGTATGTTTTCAGTGCTCAGGTTTGCATGCTAAAAATGGTCCTGGTGTTGAACTCACTTTTCTGGTTCACTAGCAAACTTTCTTTCAGACTTGCAAGGTAACACCTACAATCACTCATGAGGAATGCTGCCCAGGCTGGTGGGCAGAAGAATATTGATCTGAGGACATCCACATATTCCTGGCTGATGTTACTACATAGTAATAGGTTGGTTAAGGCTTCCCTTCAACAGTTGTAGTCTTGCCTTGGGTCACGGTGGTACCACCTGCCTGGGCCCCTGAGTACTGGAGAGAGCTAAAGCCCAACTGCTGCTGAGCTTTCTCCTTGCCTTGGATGCTGTTCAACATAGATGCTGGAGTACTTTACCTTGGCATGGTCTTTTATCTTTTTCTTGGTATGCATATTATGATTGTTTGATATTTTGTATTAGACATACTCCATATTATGAAAAATGTTTCAGCTTGCAAAAGTTTTGCTAGATTTTAAGTATATGGGTTGAAGTTTTCCCAAATGGGTATTTGCTTCAGCTGATTTCTTTCCTTTTATTCTATCTTTCTCTTGAAGTTCCTTTCAAAAACGTTCTGGTTATTTTCAGTAAGCAGGTTTGAAAAGCAGCAGAAATACCCTTTTAACCCTACACAAGAAAACAAAGGAAATTTCTGGTACATTTCTCTTTGAAGAGCTCAAACATCTCTCTGCTTTGGAGCAAGGCATTTAGTAGAAAAGGAGCTTTCTGTGCTCTGTTTTGTGGCTGTGTCTCCTGCCAGACTTGTGTTTGGCCAATTTTTGTGCCTTTGGAAAACTGCAGTTTGCACACTCACACAAATTCGGTAGAGAAAACTTGGATTTCATCAGCAAGGTCATGAACGAGGAGATGGAGGCTCCTTTCATGGGGTTTACTACCAGTAACAGCTTTTACTCCCGTTGCACAGTGGGCTGGGCTGGGCTGGGAGAAGGAACAGAGCACCTTTCCTATGGAGACAGGCTGAGAGAGTTGGGGTTGTTCAGCCTGGAGAAGAGAAGGCTCCAGGGAGACGTCATTGCAGCCTTTTAGTCCATAGAGGGGATTTGTAAGAAAAAGAGAGAAAGTGACTTTTTACATGGGCAGAAATTGATAGGACAAGGAGGAATGGTTTTAAGCTGAGAGAGGACAGATTTAGTTTACATGCTAAGAAGAAATTCTTTAATATGAGGGTAGTGAATTCAGAATTGCTTGTTTGACTACCAATCCCAAAGCTAATGCTTTTTGTTTGTTTGGGTTTTAAAAAATGTTTTATTTTTGTTTTGGAGCTCTGCATATGAGCATCAATATTTAGTTATTTGTCTTCTCTGACCCATTTTAGAATCACCTTAAAAGAGAAAAAAAAAAAACCCCAGTATATTACTTTTTACCTTCCCCCCCC
>VZTH01018409.1:0-13363 GCA_013397815.1 Aleadryas rufinucha | reverse complement strand
CCATGTGTTTTGGGCTGCGTTCCCAGGCAGCCCGACTCCAGGAGGCCCCGGTTCCGGCGCGCCAGGACCGCCCGTGTGGTGCCGGTGGGGACCAAATGTCCAGCTATGCAAACATGGTGAACAGCTCCGTGTAAGGGAGCAGAGACGAGATCAACCTTTTCAGCACTGCAAAGCTCTATAAGGATTTTTCAATTGATAGAACTGTAGAACAATAATACCTACGGACAACAATTTTCTTCCGAGTCAGAGAAAAAAAAGAAGTGAAGACATGTGAAGAGAACCAACATGGCAGCACCGAGGTCAGTGAAAAGAAGGAGAGGGGGGAGGTGCCCCAGGCATTGGAGCTGAAATTTTTTCTACAAGCCATGGTGAGGACTATAATGTAACAAATTGTTTCCCTGTAATTCATTAAGTGCATTGTGGGGTGCAGAGATCCACTCGCAGGCTGTGAGGGAAAGTGCTCACACTGGAGCGAGTGGATGCTGGAAAGCTGTAATCTAGTCAGAAACTCAGAGAGAGAAGATCCTTGCTTCCAGAGACAGAGAGAGAGCCTTTGCTTCCAAACTAGAACAGCTCATCCTTAAAACGCTAAACCCCATGAACTAAAATGACCCATACTATACAGTTTTGGGAAGACTGCTTGGCCCGTGGGAGAGACTCATGTTACAGCAGGTCAGGCGGGACTGCTGTTCATGAAAATTAAGACCACACTAAGAAATTCGCAGAAAACTATCACCCGTGGGAAGGATCCCACGGCACAGCAGAACAAAGAAACTCCTTTCCCTAAGCGTACTGAAGAAAGATTTTCAGGAAGTGAAAGATCCCCCATGTTTTGTCCCCTTGCGTGGTTGATGGGAAAGAGGGAGGGGCTGGGAGGAAATAAGTGTTCTAAAGGTTTATTTTAGTTCTCATTACCCTTTTTATTTTTAATTCTGTTAATAATAAATTTTCTTTATACTGTTTAAGTTATGAACCTGTTTTGCCTTAGAGTGTTTTTTTCCCCTAATCCTGGTCTCAGCTCATGAACCCTTTGTTACGATTCTTGTGGGTGCCTGGTGCTTTTAGCCAGCGTCAAACCCACGACAGGGTCTCAGGTAGCTTTGTTGTTGCCTGTCGAATTTTGAACCTTTACAAGGTCTGAAATGCCATTAAAATGTAATGGGTTTGGGATTTTTTCTAATTTGTTCTTCTTTATAACATTCCATGCCACAGTGTGTGATGAAAAGGGTCAAGAAACTTGTTAATTTGTATGGCATTATTGTATTTGCCCCTGCAAGAAGCACCTAATTTATTATTGGGGCAGATAGGCATTCTAATAATACAAATAACTAGCATTAAATATCCTTTAATAAGGGATTTGAAAGTGAAGAGCATGTTGCCTTTATAAACTAGTTGATTAGACATGAGTTTATGTTAAAAAGTCCATTATAATTTAGTGCTTCATAAACACGAGTATCTTTTCAAAGAGGAATGAGGCAATGACTTTTACACTGGTTGCACCTCACTATCAGGAAGGTATTGGCAAATACAGAGAGCAGAAGAAGAGTCATGCTATAACTTCTGACTCCATCACATCCTCAGAACTGCCTTTCCATATATGTTACTTAAGAACGGTTTGTTCGTATTTCAAAAACATACCTGGTCCCTGCCTCTGTAGGCTGAATTGTGCTTGGGAGATCTTGATTTCTGCAACCTATCCTTTGAATAAAAGATTTCTCATTTTTACCTCCACAATCTTAATAGAAATAAATTAAAAATTGAAAAGGGGGCAGGAGAAATAGTGTCTATCATGGTGATAGGCTGGAAAACCTAAAAATGTATAATTTAACTGCAGGATGATACTGGTCTAGAATATTCAGAGGGTCAGGCCTTCACAAGAAATTATTTAATGCATCAGAATTAAGTGTGATGGCCTAAACTATAGTCTGAATATATGTAAAGCTACCTTCCTGGTAAGTTTATTAGTCTTTGAATAGTTGCAAGAGAAGAGCTACAAGCCGATGACTTGATAATTAAATTTTACACTGGAAAATTTGTTACAGGAAATGATTCTTCCTTAGTTTGTGAATAAACCAGGTTACCTAATAGGAATTCTGAGTCTATAGAATATCCATTCACAAGATAATTTTCTTTAACAATAAAGGAAATTTATTTTCTCTAGAAAGCTTTAGAACAATTGCTGTCTCTCTTTTGGTGATAGTCTTGGGATCACAGGCATCTCATGGGTTGCCACAACATTACCATTAGTATTTATTAGTCTCTGTAAGTTAGCTGTCAATTGTACAAGAAGTCCTAACAAATAGCACCTACCATCACTTTATTAGGGCAGTGCATTCACAACCAATTATGAACTTAACTTGTAAGCTAAAATTCAAACATGTTAAGTAGATATGAAGAAAGGACGACTATAGAATTTTTTTTTGATTGAAACAAACATGAACCCCCTCGATAAAAGGAAGGCAGCTAGAGCAAAATTCCCATTCAGAAACGTGCATCCACTATTTTCCTATTTTCTTTATCTACAGGGTATTTTAAAAATGAATTAGATCCTGAAGCAATTAAGCTATAATGCAGTATTTTCTGAACTACTCATCGAGTAATCCCAGTCTTAAACAGATAATTGTCAATAACACAATAAACATTTATAGCCTGTGTATGCCCCTTATGAGAAGTGCTTTCCTATTGCTACGTGTGCTTTCCAGGGAAAGTGCACTTTGGCCAAATCCTGTTGTATAAATTGTCCGTTACTACAAATGCTTTATGCATAAAAATAAACACTCAAATTTTATCCATAAGGCCCTTTTGAGTTTTGGAGAAGCACCATTTTTATATTTTGCTCATGTAAACTAATTTCTGTTTTCCCCATAGCTCCTACTTGAAAGCTAGGAACACTGTGATCCTGCTTCACTTTTTTGAAGTATTTATTCTGAAAAATAACATTCTGTAAGATACCTCTGAGTGACACTGTTGTGCTCCCTCTGAGTCAAATTCTCTCAGATAAATCTGGTTGTCAATTTTGTTATTGTGAAAGACTCATGTTTTTGACTGCATTTACGTGCTTGCTATGGAATGCGAACTACAATGTACAGGGATGAAGTTTCATTAAAGGAAAAATATTGAGTCTACAGAGTTTGATAAATGTGAAGAAGTACATGCTTTTTTAGGAATATAATATTAGGGATTTTAAGGCTTTTCTTTCATCTTACGGCACCAATAATATTTTAGAAAAAAAAAGACTTTCTCTCAAAGTCAACAGACCCGCACAATTATTTTTCACCATTGTTTTCATCTCATATTCCTTTCTGAAGAAAACTTGTTTCATTATAGTATCCACTGGTGTGTGTAAGGAAGGTCACAGAGCCAGCTGTAGTCAAGAATCACTACAGAGGCAGAAGCAGCTACGTTTGGTCAATACCAGAACTTCTGCCATCCCTTTGTTCTTCCACCTCCCATCCACACCATTTCTCCAATATATATATTCAAAATATCTCACATGGAGAGAGATGCTTTCTTGAAAAGCTAATGCCTTGCATCTTCCGAGTGCCTGCATAATCTCTTAAAATATCAAATGTGGTTTTTTCCCAGCGTTCTGAACTCAAAAAAATCCCCCAGTATATAAATTCTGAATCAAAGTTCAGCTCTTACATCTATAACTAACTCATTAGCAACACTAAATAGAATTTCTGTCCCTAAAATCTTTCTTACTTTATCTCACACATACTCTCCACAGAAGGCTGCTGCTGCCAGGAGGGCCAAGTTGCTGGATGTCTGACTCTTTATGGAGGTCAGAAAATACCTTGTCCTAGTTCACAGGTATCTAGAAACTGTCAGTATGAGCATTTGAGAACTGAACAGATGTGTCAAGAAAATAGGCAGAATGGTGTCCTCTTACATGATCATAACTTGAGCAACTCTGGGCATCACAGCCCACTCAATGTAATGAGTGCAGGTGACATGGGCAGAGAGAATCAACCCAGGATGGAGGTGTGACATTTCTGACTGGCTGTCAGAGTACCTCTGTGAAGGGACTGACCTAGTCCCTGTGAGCGACACTAAAGCACGGCTATGTAAAATAAAACCCACACTGAAAGGAAAAAGGATGGCCATTATAATTGTCTCAGTCTCACAGCAAAGCTTATGCAGAGGCATTTGTGTGTCAGTTATGAAACTACCTTTGCAAATGTATATGTTTACTAAATTAACCACAGAATATGTAATTTATTTATTTTGCTACTCCTTCATTAAACCATAGTGTTGAACTGAATTATATTTGCTATAAGACTTGTTCAGTAATTTATTTTCAAATATAAAGAATGCATCTCTGTTTCATGTTTTAAATGGTTTAAGCCTCTTACAGCCAACTATAGCTGATTAGGAATGCTGTCTGAAAGTCCTAATTTAAAATGGAATTAAATGTGCTGCAACTTTAAAAGTTATGCTATCTTAAAAAAATAAAATGTTTCTTTAAAACTGATAAGCTTCTTTACCCAGAGCTTTTGTGAATACACAAACCTGGAGAAAGATGAAGGCTCTGGTTTTATTTACATGTCGTTTTAGTAGGAAGACAAACTCTGTATCACCATCAATCCAGCCGCCAAGTGTTCTCATTAGTTTTACTAGGGAGACAGAGCTCATGTTGGAAGGAAATAACATCAGAAGCGGCTGGCCTCTCTCCCATACTGGAGTGGATCAGAGATGGAGGTTTTTCCTAAGACCTGACTGCTCTACAGCTGTGACTATTCCTGTCAAACATCTGTCTGGAACAGCCTTTTATGGCTGTGGGAAATTGTCAGCTTCATAAGGTGATGGGTCTCCTGAGATACCCCAAAATGGAAGGAGACACAGCTCTATGTTTTCTCTTCCAGCACCACACATGCAGCCCAAGCAGCTGCCCAGTGCTTTGGCTACAGGAGCTCGTCCTTGTTAGACACACTTAACACAAGTAAAGCCCTTTCCCAAATGTTTTGTTGTTGAAGTAGCCATGATAAATATGAGTCATAAAAAATAGATCAGTAAGGTGGCAAATGTTTGAGCTTCATGTGTAGGGACAGAAAGTAGAACCTGAAACTGTGGGAGAGGAAGCTGGGACAGGACAAATTCTATCTATCTCTGCTGAGGCAACATGCAGCTGGAGGAAACACACTCCTGTGTCCTCTTTTTGGGTCAAGCCAGAAGGCTTTTGGGCCATGCTTTTGAGAAAAAAAAAAGAGCAACGCTACACACCAATAACAAAAATGTATTTCCATGAAAACGTCAAGATTTTCAGGTTGTGCTGTATTCAGTAATTGGCTGAGAATCACTGGAGATGTTTCTTTTTCATCTACAATACCTCTGAACAGATTATCAGTATGTTTCCACTTTTAGCTAGTAATTTCCAGTTCTGGAACAAGCCATTTTTTAAAAGTTGAGCATTGTTCAGGAACAACTTTGCAAAAATGAAGCACTTGAAGAGCTCACAATTTTCCACTTTCCCCAGGACTGTTGATAAAGGCCTTCTTTCCCTGTGAGAAAATATTTCTCTTTGAAAAACTTCAGCCTTGTTTTTAATTCACAGCATTGTTATTGAATTGCCATATGGCCTTGGGCAAGTTCCTGAACATTTTCTCTATCTTGGTTTATCTATTTTGCAGAATGCTTACACAGCACAGTGAACACATTCTAACTCTTCAGAAAACAGGCAACCCAGCCAGGGCCATACTTCTGTTGGAGTAAGTACTTTTAGGGAGCATCAGCAGAACTGCTGATTATCATCATCCTGCTTGAAGAGAGAGAGGGTGAGATGTGCCTTCTGTTTCTCCTCAATCAGTACAATGCATTCTTCAGGTCTTTATTTTGGAACAAAAGGGAGAGAAACAGAGGGAAAGTGAGAGATGAGCGCTCTCTAATTGGATGCTTAATTCTCTAACATTTTAAGTGGATGTTGTCTCTCGTTGGCACAAGTGTCCTACGTTTGGGCAGATGACCATCTCCTGGAGCCATTTTCTAATGCCTATGACTGTATTCTGAAACCATTATTGAGTACAGATCAAGGGGATTCTTAGTGAACTATGAGAGGAGAACTCAAAGCTAGGTAGGAACGCAAGAGACAGTTTTCAGAAAACACAGCTTTGGGGGGAAATCTGAGCCGAGAGAAAGAGGAAGCAATGTCTCCTACTCTTTGTAAGTACCGCAGGTAGAAGTAAAGGCAAGTATAGCCATAAATGTTGTGTAAGTCATGTGTCTGGGACCTGGGGAGAATAAAAGGAAAAAAGTGGTGATTTTGGAAAGATCCCTGCACAGGACCCAGCTCCACCCTGGAATCACTGCTTATAGCAGCTGTCTACTTGTGACAGCACTGGCTACCTCACTGCCAGCTGTGCTCTGGTCCAAGCCTTCATCAACTCACAGCACAGTGCATAATCAGCTTTGACTTGCAAGAAGTAAAAGAAGAAATCTCAATGAGATCTGCAGATCAAACAAGACACATAATTAACTTCAGCCTTGCTCTTTCACACTGATCATCCCTATCATCCCTTTTCTTCCCTTTAGGCCAAATTGTAATATTTACCACTGTCCATAGTAAGTCTTGAGGTGATATAGCACAGTATTTAGATTGTACTTGGAAAAATGTCTGACCATATGTTATTTCTATACTCTCTTTGCAGTGTTCTTTGGATGGATGGCAAAGAGAAAATAACAGTATTTCAGTTTATAAAGTCCCTGATGAATGAACATTTTACAGTACTTACGTCAGTCTTCCTAAAGTCTGAAATACACAGAACTGCACATTTTTTATTATTCCTTCTCTGCTCATAGGATAGCTTGTAGCGCAATTCTCTCTTTTAAATGGCCTGTAGTACCAGTTCCTAATATTAAAATGAGCTACTTTAGGTGGTGGTGACTCATATGCATATCAAGCACCAAGTGCTAACTGGGACAGGCCCGCAGTGAGCATCGCTCCCTCACTAGGAGAACTGGGAAGGGGAGGCTCAGAGGAAGAGCTTAGGGGTGATTTCTGACACAAAAGAATGTGTAACCAAAGTTCATCTTTTATTTCAAAATATAAATTCAATATGAAGACGCAGTAGCATCTGCTGTACTGTCTGGTTCTACGTGTTGAGGAGCCTTTGATGAAAGCAACATGCGCTCTTTGTTGAAACTATAAACAAAAATCTGCCAACTTCTTTTAGACAGGAATGTTATACTGAGTATGAATTAATTAAAAAAAATTTCATTCCGATGTGCCATGGGAAAATGCATTCCTTTTGCAGCCACAGGATAGTTTGTGTTTTTTAAATAATTAGGTATGTATCTTGCTTATTTAAAAATTTTTAGTATTGTTTAAAGACACAGTTAATCAAGGCTGAAAATAAAACGCTTCCTTTCATTTCTATTAAATTCGGAATTTGGAATTGCATTAGAGAGACATGTTTGAAAAATAGAACCCATTTTGATCTAACAATGCAGGTGTGGATAAAACCTCTGGATAGTAATCCTGCACTTTTACTTCCTTTTTCTTAATAACCCTATGACAAGAATGAAGCTAGTTTTGAAAATACAAGTGTGACGTACTGCTTTGAGTAACAAAGTAACCGTGTCTAATGGTAGAAAGTAATGACTTTTTTTTTAAACTGTAACTTGATATATTTGTCTTTATATACTATTCATTTTAGCACTATCTGTTTCCAGAATGCATTAAATATTTAACATGACAATGCCCACATGATATTTATATGTAAAAGATTTAGATCGAGTAATCCACGTCCACATAAAACTGTTATTCAGAGATGCAGCTTTCTAATTTATGTACATACATACACACCTATATGTGCAAACAGGCAACTGTTTTTTATATGGAGAGATAGCGCTCAGATGTGCAAACCAGCAAAACATTCCATATTATTGTTACAAAAAAGGAATTTAAGAGTCAACTGTTGTAAGGAATAAAATCTCTCTAATAAAAAACCCCATATTTTTGTTAGAACTGAACTGAGTCTGCTGAAATGAAATAGTTGGGCTGTGAGAAATTAATCTAAGCAGTGGGATAAAAATTGCAGGTATTTACTTCTTTCTTTACTTCTCCAGCTTTTTGTAAGGTACAGTATCACCAAAGATAAAGATTAATAAAAGAGGAAAACTTCAGAAAGATTGCCCATAAAGAAAACTCGCAGGAGGATAGCTGTCTCAATCCTGCTTATTTTAAGAAGTTTTTGTTGATTGTTTTAGAAGCATTTTGCCAAAGGGACTTAAAACTGCTGTAGACTTTCCAACAGGAACCACACCTTTGGAGATACAGATTTATGTTCAGCATGTCAAGGGCTTTCAAAATGTGTCAAATGAATCATTGCCTGCAGGGCCCAACCTCCATGGTATATTTTTGCTGCACTTTGTACCCCCAGTTATTCTGCCCCAGCAGCCCAGGGGGAAGGCAGCTCCACATGGGGACAACTTGTGGGGAGAAGAGCCAAGGGACAACATGTGTCTGGAGCCCATGGCTTCTTGCTAATTCAGGCAAGGAAACAGTTTGTGAAACTATGAATCAAGACACAACTGTGCTCTATTAAAGCTCCTCATGTTCACTAGTGGTATATTTAAACTGCAAATCCTCAGAGTACTTTCTACTTTGTGAGTCCAAATACGTGTTAGAGCAAGATCCAGGAATGAGCAAGTCATCTTGCTGTCTTTCCCCAGATCCTGGTTTCCATGGCAAGAAACACAGACACAAGGACCAGAAAGACGCCATTTCACATTTCTGACTATGGTCCTTAAAACTGAACAGGACCAGTCAATGGATCATACCTGGGAGCTGTGGAGAGGAACACATCTACCTTAGGAAGGTGTATCCAAAACTCCAGTTGGAATATCTATGAGCATCAATCTTGCTGGTGGGGTGTGATGAGAAGGAAAAAAGACCTTGATGCTGTGTAACCACAGCTCAGCAATAACTAAATCATTCCTGAGTTCCCAACGCTGTTTTCAACACAAGTGCAAAACCCAGCCCCATACTGGCTGCTACGAGGAAAATTAACTCTACCCCAGCCAAAATGAGCACAGACAAGTTAAATATATTCCGCTGTCTAAGGCAGCATTGGTAAATGTTTTAGCTATCTTTAATGGCTCCTCATAGTGGCTTCTCAAGCTTGGATGACAGGGAGAGTACTGAATGGGTTCATTTTGGGAAAAGCTCCTTCTCTCTCTGCACTTCGGTTTCTTAACAGATGAAATGAGGAGACCTATATTCTCAAGCCACCCTTTAAAATGTGTGGGTTCAAGGAACAAGCAAGCTATTAGTACTGGAAAGCTGGCTAAAGGTTTCCTGTTCGTCATCACTCATGTCCTCATCCCTTTTTCATCAAGTAGCACTCATCGTTCTCACTTGACCGGAGTCGGCCTCTTTTATTGTTTATCTTTCCATCTACGTGCATTTAAAAAGTAGTAAATACTGAAATGATCCACAGTGTATTAAAATAGGTGATGCATGTTGCATGCCTAATGGGGGCTCACTTGCAGCACCTAGCAGAAGAGGAAAGGTGATGAGACAGGTAGGACTGGCATTGTTTTAACTTGAGGAGGGTGCTCTAATACTACAGCAATGGGTATTGGGTAAGCAGGCTGGTTGTGACCAGGTAAAAGGCATGGAGGAGCACTCACTAGAAGTGAGTGCATATGCTGAGTACAATAATTCACTTTGTTCCACTGTGGATAGAAATGTATACTGCAAGAAGTCCAGCACTATACAAACATTTGGTACTTTGACACTATATAAATGTATAAGACCAGAATTAGTCCTTAGTGAAATGATGGGAAATGCCATTGAAAATATGACACTGAGGAGGTGAAAGTGACATTTATCCTGGTGTTTATAATGCATCTATATATTTTTATATGTTATTATTATTCTCTTTTATATGTGTCTGCTTCAGCAAGGAAAGGTAGAAGAGACGTAGTTCCTAAGTGCTACAAGCTAGTCTAAATCAAGTAATCATGCAGTGGTCCTCAGGGATTACCTAGAGTTCAGTCCCTTAGCAGATTAGTTAAAAATGAGAGTGTGTGTGTGTGTGCGTGTGTGTATAGACATTCTACTTCTAAGATCATAAGGTGATTGTTGATTGTCTTTTATCATGTTTCCCATAAGCTACGATGTCAATGCTTTCCAATGCAAGTGACAAAAAATATTTTGCACTGCTTCCTCCATCAAGAACAGCCTCTTGTCCTTACATGGGTGATGCTCATCAGTACCCATGTTTGTATTTAAGTTACAAGGAATTCAATGTTAACCTCTCTTGTTTAAGAGACACAGAACAACCCAACATCTTAATACTTCATCTGACTTATTTCTTAATGTGCTGAAAGGTCCAGATCCATGCAGTTGCTTTAACAACTCTATTAACAGAGTTAAAATATCAGAAATAAAAATAGATATCCATTCCATTTCTTAGGAGAGGGAAGGTAGCAAAGGTGTGTGTCACACAGCATGACAACAAGACTGAGTTCAGAGTTAGGTTATTTTATTCATTTTATATTCATCTCATGCAAAGGGTATTTAAATGTAATGCATCAGATGATAGTTTGTTTTTTTTTTTTCCTGAGGTCAGAGGAAGAATCACAGCAAAAGAAATTCAGACTTTTTTTTTTTTTTGGTATAATTAGCACAAGGAAATTAATACTGATCTCCAAAAAGGGTATTTTTTTTCAGGTGCCTAAGCCTATCATTTAGTGCACATCCACAAAACTGCTGCTCAAAACCCATTTTTGTTTTTACTAGTAAGTCTGTGCCAAGGAACCTCCATGCTGCCACAGCAAGTAAACTACTTAGAACACTTGGTCTTAAGAGCAGAGTCACTTTTCTGAGTCAGTTTACTCTTATTGTGTTGGATTATGTTTGAGAGGTGTGAAGGTTAAGCAGAGTCTGCATCCAAGGTGCAGCAAGCCAGAAATTTTGTAGCTGTGTTCATGTACAACACCCCAAAAGACCATGGCTGGGAAAGTACTTCAGGAACTTAACAGATCCATGTGCAAGACCTTGCTTTCAAGAAGCAGAAGCGAGATCCCAAGCTCACTTTTTTTTCTGTTGAAATTTGCTTTAACTTGGTGGGTTTTGATGTTTCGCTGTAAGCCTTTTTCTCTCTAGCTTTTCAGCCATGGAAAAACTGTGATAAAATATCTTCAGAAGAGCATGCACTGCTACAGACCCTGCACAGAGTAGAGAAATTACCCATCTGAGTAGAGGTAGGTGCCCAAGCTTTCCTCCATCAGTGTTTTCTAGTTCTTGCCACAGCGAGTGAGTGCACTGTTTTTCCCAAGGTGTTTAACTTTCCCTCAGCTCTAAATGGAAACAGAAGCTTCTAGTTTGGGGCTGAAGACTTCAGGGGATCACTGAATGTTTTGACAATCTGAGCTTTTCTTTTTTTTTTTCTCCTGAGGATTTGACATTGTCAAAAGGCTGTGAGGCTTTAAACCACCCAGACAATATTAAGAATGCTACCTACACTACCTACCACTACATATGGCTTTGGTTTGTAAACATATTTGAGGTAAGTGACAGTGTGCATTTGAATAGCCCATTGAATTCAGCAGGACATTCATCAGGTTAATGGGTATGTTCTTGCTGACCCAATGTAAGATGTAAGCAAAGATATCCTATCAAGATTTTCTCTTAAAAAAAATGACTGTACTACAGAACAGCATTGAGACATTTCCATTTTGCTTTTGTCCGTTGTTGCTTCCTCTGTTATTGTCCACAGCTAGCATATTTTTTACTATCTTATTTTTCCCTTGATGTTTATAATTCATTGATGTTATATAAATTTGTGAGGTAATAAGGTTTAAAAAAGAACTAGAATTAAATTACAATGTTGTTCTGGGATATTGATACAGATGTTGACTCAGCAAAAGGCTGGATTCCCCAGTGCCACTCTAGAATTTGTGTTAGGAGGGCATTTATGGCTATGTATAGGTGTTTTTCTGGAACCATAGAAATTAGAAAAATAGCTGATATAAGGACTAATTTGTAGATCCTCATCTTGCCATACTGTACCATCTTACTGAGTTTGTTATGATTTTGTAGCAGGAATGAGAGGAAGTAGCCATTTCTCATATCAGAGAGTTGGTTTTTTTTTTTTTGATACATGAAATGCAAGTTGCAAAGCAGTTTGCACTAATGGAATCCAGCAATATTCTTTGTTTATGCTAGTAATTAGAAAGACATATTGTATCTAGCTCTGTTTTAAAACTATTTTTCCTAAAGAATGACTGAATTTATTGTTCCGTCTTACACTGCAGCATTATTTTGTTTTACTTTAGGGATGGGCACATAGGGTGGAACAGTCCAGAGGTAGAACTGGCCTCTGGTGACACTACAGATATAAAACTGGATATCCTCAACTTGCAGAATAGAATGTTTCTAATGTTTATATGTCTGAATAGGTTTATTGAAAACATAAATAAAAGAAAGGTGAGTCTCACATTCAATTCCTTCAGGATGAATAGGGCAGAGTGCAGACCTTTAATTTTATGAAGTGAAATAGGAAGCCAGGGGTTTGTGCCTGTTTATTTCAGGTGACTGGTTAATTTCTAGATGAAGCTTTCATAAGTTGTGATGAAAGAAAAAATTATTATAATTACCACTTGAGAAAATAGTTTTTGTCTTTCATTATAGAATATCTATTTGAAGTGTTGTGACTGAAAACATAGAGATTATTTTAGGGTAGGCATCAATTTCCATGTCTTAGGGAACTTTGATTTAGAAAGTTCAGGTTCATAGAATATCCTGAGTTGGAAGGGACTTTCAAGGATCATGGTACACATTCATCTTCTGTCTGCTGAGAGGAAAATGCGTCTGGGTGCCTTGTGATAAATATTTTGGGAACACTCAAAGACAATTTTTGAGCAAGGTGAGATTTTTGGCCAGTCTTGTCCAAAATGCAGGAGAATCCCTATCCTTACAGCTCAGCTTCTGTTAAAGTTTTATTGCTGGTAAGCATGAGTCTCTTGCACTGATTGGCTGCTACTGCAGAAGGTGCCCATGAAGAGAGATGATGGTCACAGAAAGAGGCCTTTGAGTAGCAGGGCAGCAAACCTAGTTCTAATTCTACATGGTGAAGAGCGTGATTGGGTTACAGTACATAAAGTTCTAGATGGAGGAGTTTTTTGTACTAGGTAGTTTGATCCATAGGTGTAATCAGGTGCAATAATCAAAAGAAGAATTTAAAACACCAAAGCAAAACTTGGTTGGACATTCACAAGCGAATGTTACGTTTCTATTTCTGCCTTGGTCCTGCAAACATCCAGCATTAAAATATAGAAGATCCCAGGCTGCCAGCTTATTTAAAGGTAGACAGATATTAACCCGGTTTGAGACAAAATTTGGAGGAAAATATCCTCT
>VZTH01018405.1:538869-578419 GCA_013397815.1 Aleadryas rufinucha | reverse complement strand
GTATATTAGAAAGCATGTGAGTATTTTGCTATGCATGTAATCTGATAGCTGTGTGTATATATATTCACTTACCCACTTTTGAAACGTCTGGTTTAAGTTTATTTTCATTATATTTCATAATATGTTATATGTCATTAATGTGTACAATTTATATTTCATATACATTATTTAATAATAATTTAAATTAACTATTTTTAAAAAAATAACTGTACGTTGGTTCCAGGGTAAGAAGCTTGACTATAAATTAAGAAGGTTTTTTAAATACTATAAACCATCAATAATAGAAGTGTATTTGAGGGTAGCATAAAAAGCCATGTGAAAGCTGCGTGAAATGTAATCACAGACTGTTCAGCCAAGTGGGCATGTAGTGAGTACTTCCTTAGCCTCCTATAAGTTTGGAGCTTAAGGAGTTTGCCAGTATGTCTGTCTCTGGGTTTGAATTCAAAATTCTTGATGAAGTTTTTTTGAGCTCTTTGGGTTGAGCAATAAATGGTAAAAGAAATTGCTGTATTTAATTTCATGAGTAGTTTCTTAAAGAGTTGTGTAAAATATTAATGTGGGCACTTTGGCGTTGTGGAAATTTATTTCCTTTATGACACCTCTCAGTTATAAAACTTTTCCAAACTTATTATCCCCAGAGTGTTCATGAGTGAAAATCAGCAGGTAGAAGTATCTGTAGATATTTCATCATTAGTGAAAGATGACTTCAGAAAGGACTTAACCACTGACAACTGCTATTACTTCACAGCAGCTTAACATTTGTAAATGGTACCTCTAGATGCAGAAAACTGAGGTTTTGACTTCTTTTTTGTAGAAAATGTGAATAAGGTTCAGTTACTAGACTCCTGAGCTATCTCCACAAGGAGAGCTAGTGCACACGTGGGTTCATCCTCAAAGTTTGAATGAACTGTGACTTGTCATTTTTGGAGGTTCATTATGACTGACAGTGGGCCACATACAAATTCCATATATAACAGGAAAATGAGCTTAAATCTTAGGTACAAGCTAATCTACCATAACTAGTTGTTCAAATGGTCTTTGCATTTACTGCAAATTTACTGAAATTCCTGTTGTTTTTATCAACATAGGAAACTTTAAACTGGTACAAATGTCTGACAGGTGTAGCACATTTAAAAACTGTGTTCTGCTGGAATATAAGACACTCTTTATAATGTTGCAGAAAAATTTTGCATTAACATACTCCTTAGAATCTTGAACTCCGCTTCCTTTTTTCAAGGAAATTCACTATTTAACAGCTGGTGAACTGTCAGTACATTAATTACTGAAAAGGAATTCGAAAAAAAACCCCAAAACTGTTTCATATTCAAAGGATAGGGAAGCCTTCTAAAAGAAAGATGGATTTTGTAACATTTATCAGAGCTAAAATGAAAGGAAGTTGTTTTGAGCTTACAAAATCACTTCTACATCAGAAGATAGTGCTAATTTTTTTTTGTAAGCAAATCACCGTTTTGGAAGTAAATTTGAAATAACCATTCTTGGAAGTTTCTTGTGACCACTGATAATGGTCAGTTAAATTAGTTGACCATTACTGATTCCCTGATGCATACCTATTTGGAATGCTTTCAAAGCATGAGCTCCCATCCTTGGGAGTAACGATTAATTAGCTCTTTCATCTGAGTTTAATATTGTCATCCTTGAACTTGCACTTGGCTTACTATGGGGTGGGGGAGAATCACAGGAACATTTGCAATGGCTAGTGCACCTGGAATGCTGCAGGAAAAAGTAGCTATTAAGAATTTAGACAAGGTATAGGATAGAAGAATGTGTGTTTTAAAAGGTATTGCTGATGACTTAAGCTATCTTAACTATTTTACGTTTTCCTTGCTGCCATGCAAAGTAGTCCAGCCTGTGTTCTGTAAAAAATAATATTATGTTAATACACTTGTAGATTACATAACGTGCCAAGAAGAGTTTGTCCCTCTCTGGGGGCCGTGCCCAGAACATAGGACGATGGGAGGGAGTGGCAGAGTTGTTAATACTTGCCTTTGATAGATATGCACTTGAAAGCCTGTTAGTGCTGACTTTCTTTGCCTAATTCTGGTATGACCTGAAGAGTTTTATTGCGTCTGGGGGAGATCAGAGATAGAAAATACCAGTAGAACCATCCAGAAAACTTTGCACAGGTACTGTCTGTTGACTGTGGGGACAAACCAGCTTCTTCTCAGGATACATGGCTGCTGTTACTTTAGTCCTTCTGCTTACTGAAGATTGAAGAGAATAAAAGGAGGAGAAGGGAAGATTGTCTGCTTTGAGAAATCACCCATGGGATAGGGGAAATTGGTGGAATTTGATTCTCTCATCGTAATGAAATCATATGTCTCTGTTCAGATTTGAAGTCTACCTTGTTACAGTTGTAAAACAGTTTAGGATTGTATGATGGACCAAGGCAGAGCTGAAGGGACATGCATTCTATCCTTAGTTTATTTTAAAAAACTTTGTGAAGCAGGGGAGATGCATTGGCCTCAAGGAGATGGTATAGCAGATTGTCCTGTTCAAATACAGCTAGCTGTGCTCATCACAAGGGAAAAGTCAGAAATTGAAGACATTAAGGTATAGATTGTTTGACTCTGTACAAATTAGTGTCTAATGCGAGTTTAAAAACCCTCTGTATATATCCCAGAATTACAGGGGGCTGTAGTGTATAAGTAGCTATCCCTTGATGACACGCAATTGCAAATAGGAAATCAAAGTTGTGAAGAGCCCTGTAAAGTGCCTTTCATCCTATAGCATTCATCTTTTTAATTGCTGGCCAGCCAGCATTTTCTTAGGTGTTACTAAGCCTTTCAAAGCTGGTTTCTTAAGATGGTAAGTTTATTATAGCACTGTTAGGTTTGTATATACCAGATTCTTCTGCTTGTGTTCTGCTCTGTCTGGACTACGTGGGTTATGTATCTGAATTTAATCACTTCCAGTCTATTTTTTTTTAAATGTATTTGCACAGTCTGTCCTAGAACCCGTATAAAACATTTGGGTCCACACCATCCTGTGGCAAGTTCAGGTTAATTATATTTGCCCACAGCTTACCCTTGTTAGTTTTGATCCGATCTTCAGCTATTGTCTTTTGACCCTTTGTTTTTATATTGGGCAAGAGAGGGCACAATCTCTATGCAACTTCTCCAAGCCATTCATTTTTGGCCTTTGTTTTATTTCCCCTGTCATCTATAAGTAGCCACCTCTCCAGACTGAAAAGGCTGATCTACTCAGTTGTTGATTATATGAAGGGTATTCCATGTATTTTTAACGTGCCTTTGGCTGAGCTCTTTTTTACTTTACTCAGAAGTTTTTTTGACTTTTTAGGGTTGGTTTGGTTTTTTTAAAGAAAGTCAGCTAACCTTGCACACAGTATTTGAAATACAGGCACAGATTAGTTCTGTACACTGTCACAATAGTGTTGTTTATTTTTCTGTTTATTGATCCATATGGAGCACTGAGCAGTCCAAATGATCTAAAATAAGCTGTCCTATATCCAGATATTTTTGTGGTGGCAGTTACTAGCTCAGAGACTGTGATTCCAATAGGAACCCAGAATTTTCTGGTACCTGCAGGTACATAGGCTTTGCTTTATACTAATCTATAATCATTGCTTCTGCTTATTGTACATCACAGTCCTTCTCCACTTCTTCAGTTAGCCCTCATCTTCACAGGCTGGTATGACTTCGTGTTGTCAACAGTCTTCATCCCCTTTTGTGAAGTAGTTTGTGGATATATTGAATAGCATAAACCAATGCAGGTTTTCCCTAGGAATCTGGAAGTGATTTTCTGCAGTGTGGAAACTGCTTAGACAGTTTATGGCTGTTCCTTAGATACCTGTATATGCAAAAGCTTTCCATTTTTTCACTTGGTTGCATAGTTTATTCAAGATTTAAGTGCAGGACTTGGAAACTCAATGAGAGTCTATCATTTAGTTGCCCTTTATCCATGTTGTACTACCCCATACTCTTAATAAATCCCATTAATTTTGCAGAGCAGGACTTCATAGAATCATAGAATAGTTTGGATTAGAACAGACTCTAAAGATCTTCTAGTTCCAGTTTCCCACCATGGGAAGGAAGGGACACCTTCCACTAGACCAGACTGCTCAAAGCCCCATCTAACCCGGCCTTGAACACTTTCAGGGACAGGGCATCAACCACCTCTCTAGGAAATAATGTTCCAGTGCCTTACCACCCTCACAGTAAAGAATTTTGTCCTAATATCCGATCTAAACCTACCCTCTTTCAGTCTGAAACTGTTACCCTTTGGCCTATCACAAATGTCCTGGTGAAAAGTCCCTATCCAGCTCTCTTGTAGCCCCTTCAGGTACTGGAAGGCCACAGTGAGGTCACCCCTGAGCCCTCTCTTCACTAGGCTGTGTTGCCTTAGTGACAGCCAGGCTGAATCTTTCCCATTGTACTATTTCTTTGTGTCCACTAAGTCTATTCTTGATTACATTGTTTACTAATTAGCGCAACAGATGTGAGTCTGGATCTTCATTGAGGCTGTCTTTAAATACTGTGTTTTCCACATGTGATTTCTTTAGGTGCTTTGTCAGCTCCAAGGGAGAGGTTCTGCACCTTGGCTAAAAACACAGCTATTTCATTACTGCTTAAATGTTCACTGCTACTTCTGCATGATCTGAGACCCTCAATAGGAAACTATGGAAACCTCTCTAAACTGTTGAACAGTAAAATCCTTATGTATGGCTTCACTTCATTAGATGTTCCTTTATATCTGATAATCTTTTGACCTTTTGAATTTCTTTTACCAGTCTTCAAGGAAAGAATTGATAGTTCTCTTGTCTCATTCTGTTTCAGCTGGGAGGCTGGGGGACAATATACTCTTATGTCAGATTTGTCAGAGTGTAAAATTCTCTTTATTTTTCTCCTGGACACACGGAGCCTTTTGTAAGGAACTTCCTTCCATCCAGGGTCATCTCCCTCCAGCTTTCAGGTAGCTCCAGTTCAGATATTTTGAGATGTTACCTTAGGCTCTTTAGAGCCCAGTATTAAAAACTGATATGCTAATTGAATTTCCCTGGTAAGACATTTCTTTCTAGCCTTCTGATATTTTACACTTCGTTTAAGCAAAAAGCATTCTAGTTATATAATGCTGTAATTTATTTTGGTGATCAGATTCTTGTGTACTGTTTAGTGTGAAAGATGAGGATAGATTGAGATCATTTATTAAACAAGGAAAAATAAGGAGCAGTCACTGTTAGGCATGAGGAGTTGTAAGCTGGTAGTGTGCTATGGGAGTAGTCACAAAAATTGTTCTTCAGGAACAGAGATTGGGGATTTTTTAGCATCTGACGAGATGACTCTGGAGTTTAGTTCTGGTGGGTGGAGGTTGTCCCCCCTATTATTTTAGAGTTTATTGCTTTCCCCTTGGTATTATTCTCAAACAATGGATACAAGAAAAGAAAAAATCAAGACTTTTCCAAGTCCTCTTCATCACTGGCCTGAATAGAAGGATGGATTCATTTGGATTTTAGGATTATTGGGTTGGGTTTTTCTTCAGATGTCCAGTTGTTCAGCATATGCCTTTATGTTCTGCTCCAAGTTAAAATTTTAATATATAGCCCATTTTGAGTCCAAATAATGGTTTTAACCAGTCTGATAAGCAGAGGAAAAGGTGTTTGGTTTTGGGAGGATTTTTCTAAACTTAAGGGAAAAGTTTATTTACAAGCCTGTGTGGAGAGCTAACAAAGTGATAACTCTTCTGTCACCATCCCATAGTGTGGAAAAATTAAGTTAATGAACCAGTCTCAAGCCAGACTTATATCTGGAAAAAATACTGACCACCAGCTGTTTAAAGATCTTGCCCTAAATAATGCTGCCATTTACAATTCTTGCTGTAGTCTGGGGGCTTCATGTTCCTATCTTACAAGGTGAGGGATTCTGTCAGTAAACATTCAATTTTTTGAGAGAGAGATCTCAAGTGAAGTTCTTTAGTACTGATCCAGTTCTAAAGAAAATCAAAACATTTTAAGAAATTTTTTTCCACTGTACCCTACAATGTGGATTTTAATGTGTCTGATGTTTAGAATACAGCATCTGTCTTGTTTTGAGACTGCCACCTGCTTGTTTTATTTGATGGCCTGTAGCTGCTGCATGCATCTTCATAGCTAATAAGCTGTTTCCTGTCTGGCTTATTCAGTGCTCAGTGTCTTAGTCTTTTAAATGCTGAAGTTCTTAATATGGGATAAATCTGCTACACAGAGTAAAAGGGATAGGACTGCTGCTAAAGATGGAGGGGAGAGATTGGAGCCCTCATGTTGAGACAAGAGTATCACCTTTTAGGGGAAAAGCCAGTAATGTCAGAGCAAGTGGTTGTCTTTCAAAAGTAGGGTAGGATGTCTTGCTAAAACGCTTTAAAAATGATGTAGTAGTTGAACCTAGTCTCAAGCGATGGATCTTCTGGTGAGTTACAAAAAATGCAAAATCATACGTACAACTGTCTCAATCTTGGTGTTGATTCTTGTAGAAATATTTGCATACTTCAAGACAAAGGACTTTAGACATAGAATAAAGTTGTGGGTTTTAGTATGAAAAATACCTGAAGTTCTGTTTTGACAAAAAAGGGGTGGGGTGTGCATTTGCCGGTAAACTAAGGGGAAGATCTTTTCTTTTTTTTTTTTTTTTAACCCTTGTTGTTTTGATGAAGTTTGCCTTCTTCCTCAAAAGCAAGAATCAGTTTTTAGCTGCCTTTTGCACTTGGAAACAGTTGTGGAACTGAGTATTTTTCTCTAGGTAGCAGATGAAATTCATAGTGTGAGGAAAGAGTCTCATAAATTGCCCTCTTCTTTACTTGAATTTTTGTTTATATGGCACCCCTCAGTGCTGGTTTAGCAAGCTGGTCTGGAAACAAAGTCTCTGCCTCTTTCTTGGAGTGATTTCGGTTTTGTTTCCTTTTTTTTGAAAGCTAAATAGGGATTTTGAAATGCTCATGTTAATAATAAGGCCTTCAGCTAGCTAACATTCACCAAAGGATGATGTCTTGGTAAGATGGAAGATCTTGCAAACAGTTGAATTCTTTTAACTGGTGTTGCTAGCTGCCTTTGAAGAAAGTTGACGGAATGTTTTGGAAAATACAACTAAACATCTTTCCCTTGAGAACAGGGATTTGAGAGATTATGGCATCTGAAGCTCACAATGTTAAAAAACAGAAAGTATTGCATATTGAAGGTCATCTCATTGATCTCCCCAGAAAAAGAATCTCTTCTTCCACTAAAAAGATCATGAAGGAGGTAAGCTGTTTGTGTTGTTTGGTGTGGTTTTTTATGTCCCCTGACAAAACTGAAGTAACCATTTTAACAAGTTCATAGTTCTGAGTAGTCTAAAACTAGAAGCAGAGCATTACTAAGCATTTGATGTTTAGATGTGCAACAGAACTTTAACTTGAACAGCAATTATAATATAAAAACAATGTGTTATAATAGGTACAGGCAGCAGCTGCATGGATCAGTGCGTTGTATCGTCCATGTGAGCAGTAGGTACTGATGCCGTCTTACTCATGCCTGCTTTTCTGCAGTTTTGCCAAGAATGTTTCAGTACAAGAATTCTATCGTGAAAAAGTTCTTTCTTGCCAAGAGAGCTGCATGGCACAAGTGAGAGGTGCAGTAGATGAAGCACTCATTGAAATGGATCTGTCATATAATCATACAGCTTCATCTACCACATTGGTAACATGTAGGTTTTCACTGGATTCTTGCTACTTAAAAGCAGTTTTTATAACCTCTTACCTGTGTTACTGGCTGAAGAGTAAGACAGTGGAGTGCAGAAAAAGCACTAGAGAGGCAAACTTATTGTAAGACCTCTTCAAACAGTGGTGAAGATGCCAGTATCCTGTTTGTTTATTGAAATTATTAAAACTCACATGATTTTATGAGTCAGTGTTAACAAAAAAGATCATAACATTGTCTTGCTGATGTGCACAATGTAAATGTTACCATTAATGCTAAGTAGTATAGATGGGAGTGTTTGACCCTTTCTAGTAATACAGCTTTTTTCTTCTGTTTCCTTTCTCACAGGGTAAGAAATCTCCAAAACAGCTGGCTTCATACATAAACAGGTAGGAGGGCTTTGCTCTGTAATATTTGAGTTTAAAGTGTGACAGAGGTAGGGAGGAAGAAGCAGTTAAAATTGATTACAACACCAAAGCAGACACAAATGGATGATAGGCCTTGATTTCAATGACAATTCTTGATTCTTGTGTTTTCTTCCATAATAATGAGTCTCTGCATTAATAAAAACAGAATAGTGGTGGCATGGCTTCTGATAACCCAAGTGTCATTAAGGTATATATTGGGGAAAAAATGTTTTCTATAACCTGAAAGCTGACTGTTGAATTCATAATTATATATATATATAGAGAGATATATATAGATATATATATATAAAAACATAATTATGCAATTGATTTGGTTTGGAGCAACATTCACTAAAGAGTGCTTTATTATTGCAGAGTAACGGTTGGAAAAACGGTGACCAGTCCCCTCTCTCTTTTCAAAGTGGTGTATTGTAAAAGGAAAGTTCATTGTTATACTCCAAAGCCTTGTTACAGAAAGAAACTGTGCCCTAAATCTAGGGGCCGTGACATGGCAAATAAAGAAAATGAACTGGCTTGTGCGGGGAATCTGCCAGCAAAACTTCACAACAGTCGTACACACTTGCTGAATTCTAGTGACTCTGGCTCATCTCAAACAGAAGGCCCTTCATCCAAATACAGCGCATTTTTTTCGGAGGTGGGTAGAATTTGAAGAAACTTCAGTTTAAAAAGAGGTGTTCCTAGTAATTAGCTGTGAAAGTTTTCTTTCTTTAGATTAATTTCCTTCAGTTCTTTAAATACCAGGTCTTGTGATTTACAGTCTCTGTCAGTTTATGGTGATACAGTTGTCAACAGTAAGGTCCTGCCACTTTTCTCCATATTTGTGTTGGGTCAGAAGCTCAGATCTGCCAGACTTGACTGTATTAAAATTGTACCAGCACCAAAGGAGAACATTGTTTTGAGCTGCTTAGGTTTCATGAACTGGCAGGACACATGTCCATATGTGCGTTTGTAGAAGTGTAAAAATGTTAGTGTATCAATGGGGATAAACTAGTGAAGTGGGGTAGGACAATTTTCAATAGCAGTATCAACTTAGTGTGTGCAAAACTAATTTAAGTGTTTGTATAAGACTGTATTTGTTGTTAGGATTGGTTGAGGAAACCTAGTGGATGTTTGGGGGGCTTCTGAAACTGGCTAAAAGGTCAGATATTTAAATGAAATTGATTTTGTGACAATGAAGGCCATTTAAGGCCCTTAATGTTGCGGTTTGCATTTCTGTCACAATAGATTTTTGTTACTCGTTGAGGCTTCCATGTGTTTAAAGTGAGGCATGGCAGGGATGGTAAGAACAGAGACTATCATCATGCTGTCTTATCACAGCTGTAAACGTGGGCTGCCGTGAGGAGACAGCCCTGAGAGTCCAATGGGCTGAAGGCACAAGTCTGCAGCACTTCTGCACTGTTTAATTTGATGGTTTCAAGGAGAGAGCAGAATAGCTACAATAAGGAGGTTACAGAAAGAAGGGTAAAGAGATGAAGACAGGGGAAGATTCATTTTCTGAGAAGCTAAGGACCAGATCACTGGCCTCTGGCCACAGATTACTATTTAGCTGGTTTGAGAGATGTGTGCGGCTCTGCAGTGTTCATTCCAATCCAAGGTCTAATTAATTAAAATGCCTGAACTTCATTCAGAGAACAAGCTTTTTCAGAAATCAACCTTTTCTGTCAGAGTTTGGAACAATACATGTAATTACTTGTGTCTAAATTGTGTCAAAATTAATAATCATCTAAGTAAAAAGTTCTCAGAGTTGGTGAGAGTTATAGGTTGATGCTCATGAATGCTCATTTTACTTATTAGATACCTCTCTTAGGTGGTAAATAGGTACAAACCTTACTCTTGCAGCTTTTGTGTAAAGTAGATCTAATCTTTTTGTGCCCCCTTCTAAGGGAAATTTATGGGTTTAAGTCTATTGTTAGATACATTTCTAAAACAGGCTCATCAACATACAGGTAGAAAAGTCTATTATCATATACCAGATTATTATATTAGAGTAGCTTATTGTTTTATTGCTGGCTACCTAACTTGTGGCAACTTCTTTTATATTTTTAAAAACACGCAGGTTTCTCAGGATCATGAAACTATGGCTCAAGTTCTTTTCAGCAGGAATCTGAGACTGAATGTAGCTTTAACCTTTTGGAGAAGGAGAAGTATAAGTGAACTGGTAGCCTACTTAGTGAGGTAAAATAAGTCTCGTCTTTTATATCCTTAAAATGATAGCAATCCCAAATATGCCCCAGTATTTCTAGCAATTCTGTAAATATTATGACTTTGTTACACTTTTTAAATCATAGTGGAAGCACATACTTCAACTACTACTAGTAGTAGTAGGATCTACTAGTAACACTTCTGATTTTATTCTTAATGTTTCTAGGATACAGGATCTTGGAGTAGTAGTAGACTGCCTTCCCGTGCTTACAAACAGGTACAAACAAAAAAAAAGTGGGGGATTACAATGTGCTTATAACCACACTGAAGTTCAAGCACTTCTGAAACATCTTGTTTTTTAAGTTTACAGGAAGAAAAACCATATGTTTCAGTTGGCTGCTGTGTAGATCTTTTGCCTTTAGTGAAATCTCTGCTTAAAAGCAAATATGAAGAGTAAGTATCAGCTTGGGATGTTTTTAACACTGTTACTTCCTGGCTATGCAGAGCCCTGGAAATTAATGGTTTTTAGTTCTCTGACTCTTGTTCCCTCTGCCCCTTCTCCCAACTCTGCCTTTCTCAGAAAATGAGAAAGCTCCGGAATAGAAGCTTTCCTCTGAACCTTCATCCTTTAACAAAACAGTGGTGCAGAAATTCTTTTCTCTAGTGTTAGGGACTTGGGGGAGAGGACTGGCTTTGTCCTTATGCAGATTTATTTATCCTAAACAGTAAAAAAGAATAGCACTGAGATTTTAGTATGCTTTATAACGTGAAATCAAGGCAGAATTTTCTTCTACTTTTTCAACAAGAACTTCAGTGTACCACTTAGAAATTGCAAGTGTAGGCAAGTATTTAAACTTAACAATTTGTCTAGGTTTTTCTTCTTCCAGAATAGAAAACTTGTTGCTTTCTAAATTGTTTACCAATTTATCAGTACTTTATCTGGCCTGTAGATAATGTACAGGGAGGAGGAAATGCATAATGTGTAAAATGTGTTGTTACAGATATGTGATAGTTGGTTTAAACTGGCTTCAGGCTGTCATTAAAAGATGGTGGTCAGAACTATCTGCACATACAGAAAAGGCAGAAGATGGGTGAGTATAGTGTTGGGAAATATTTAAACGTGTTTCTGTAGATTATTTCATCTCAGTCTGTTTTAATTTTGATCAGTAGGAGCCCAACTTCCTTACAGAAGGCAAAATTATAATTTTAAAGCTTAAAAGTAGTTCTCTTGTTCTTAAGACACAGGTGGTGTTTGGAAGCTTACTTTAAGGATAGTCAAGGTACTGGTTCTGTTTTGTTGGGGGTTTTTTTGCTACTGTTTTAATACATGTAGGACATAGTCATATCAGGGATTATACAAATGCTTTAGAAGTTGAATCAAAATTTTTGAGATCTTATGGCAGTATCTGTTGTATAGGCTGAGTCTTTATGCAGTATTAATAATTCATTTTAGTAAAAGAGACTACTGAAATATACTACCTGTGTTATAAAGTAATGTTCATTCTCTTTCAGAAATATTCATATTTTAAAACAACAACTAAGTGTTTTGTGGGAACAGGAGAATCATCTTACTCTGGTTCCAGGATATACTGGTAATATAGCTAAGGTAATCCAGTTCTGGTTGTGTTCAGTAATAAACATGGTTGTATCACCTGCAGTATTCCTCTTGTTTTACTTATGCTGAACTGTGGTTGGACAGAAACACTTTTACTTTAGTTTCTGCTAATGCTCAAGTGTATTGCATGGTTTTTACAGAAATCTGGAGTTGATTGCCTATGATAGTTGTGTGATTTAAAATGGTAATAATTTTTTTATCCTTTTTTCTTACTTTACAGAGGAAGCATCTCCTTAATAACAAAGTAGCTAATAGTAATGAGCCTTAGAATTGATGTAAAAAAGGGCTCAGTTGATTAGGTAGACTGTAAAAGGGACAGGTGTTTTCTCTTAGATCTGTTGTACCCATTGTTGTAAGTGTAATGCAGAATGGAGAATCTTAGCCTAGGAATGTCATTGGGATTTGCACATCAGGTGACTGGGGCAAGTGACGACATACTAAATTCTAAAGCTTATTGCTGGCCTAATGCTTAGACAATGATGAGTTTGTGGAGAGCAGAAGAGCCTATCTATCTGAGACAAATCCCTGCTTGCATTTCTCAGTAGGTTGTGGTATCAGTAACATAATAAGGGTGTCCGGTAGATGCATGTTTTGCTGTTCGTGGTCATCTCTATAAACATGGCTAAGATTGGGTGCTACAAGTTACACTTGTTAAGAAACCTCTCCAGGTGGAGGGACCTGATGAAGGTAGACAGTGAGAAAGGAATTACAGCAGACACTTGGTTGTGTGCAGGATTTGAGTGAACTTGAGAAGAACTTGAAAATTGCATCTTTTACTTACATCTTAAAGAGTTTTGTGGAATCTATAATTCTATGTCTACAGAATTGATTGCATTGATGTATCAAACAAGTAAGTTATTTCCTTTTCTTCTGGGACTGCTGTGCACCTGCAGCTTCAGTTTTGCTGTCCCTACAAGGTTAATTACAAACTTCTTGCAGAGTTTCAGTCAGCAGGGATGCAGAAGAACTGAGTTCTAACTCCCAACTTGGTAGAGCTAGAGAGCATGTAATGTAGACTGCCTAGTTCTTTTGCTAGATCAGCATAGCAGCTATAAGTAGTGTCAGTTTATTTCTCTAGGGTTCAGGTTCCCTTCATTTGCTGGCTTCTTAATGTATATCGGGATAGATTATGACCAAGGTCACCTGAGCAAGTCAGGGGCAAAAGTAGTACAAGAATGTTGGAGGGATTGGGTCAAGGAATGTATGTTTTAACTGCTTGATCAGATGATGATGATGATCTTTCCTGTGCATGCAGGGAGCAGAGGAATAACAGACTAAATTGATGGCTTTGAAAACTAATCCTACTCTTCTTGCAGGCTTTTTAGTACATAAAGAAATGTCATTAAAAGCATTAATTGAAAGTAATTGTGAAGATAACTTGTTCTGAAATTTGGGCAAATACAATTATTCTTGTGTTATGGTCCTTATTGGTTACTCTGCTTCAGTCATAGAGTTGATGTTAGAGCTATAAGGAATGTGACAAATACTTTCTCCTTTTTTTCCTTCTAGGATGTAAATGCTTATTTATTGCAGCTACACTGACATGATGGGGAAACTGTGTGCTTATGTGGTGAAACAATCCCCTAAAGTATCCCTGAAATGTGTACTGAAAGCCTTTTGAGAAATACTGGCAGAAGAGAACTGAACTGTCAAGCTGTTTAATGAAACCACTAACAAAACCCTAACAATCTACTTCACATTGAAGTGGAAAATGTCTAGTAGGAGCAACTTTTACTTCAGTGAGGTGAAAGTGCACTATGAAAACTGTATGCCTTTGCTGCATTTGGGATTTGCTCAGTTACTAGGTATTCCTTTAAATGCTACTGTATTTTACAACATCATCGCATAAAAGAAGATGAATTATACTGTCATGAAGACAAGACAGCAGAACCAGTTACAAGGAACCAACAAAAACAATCAGCACTAAGAGCTTTTAAATGTCTCTTTCACAAGAGAGCTACAAAATGCACAACTATCTTCCAATTACATTAAAAAATACAAAAAACTTTGAGATATTCAGTTACTCCTATGTTTTAATCAAATTATTAAAGACAGTTTTTGTTTGCACTATTGAGAAACTATACAGCAAAGATGCCTTAATTACTAGTGTTTCAAAAAGCCAATGTGTTAAAATGCAAATAGCTATTATGTTCAGATTGTGATGAAAAACTACAAAAATCAGGGTTTCACATTGTGTAGTTGATGAAACATTGCACATATACAAAGGTTCATGTATGAAAAATATTATAAATACCTGAAGTTAAGATTGGTTAAACAGTTACTGCAAATGTCAGCAGAATGGTGAATTTATGTCTAACAAATGTTTTTATATTGTATGTGGATTTCTAACACAGTAATCTTGTTCTGTATCATTCAAACTACATACAAGTAAGTAAATATATTAAATATATGTACTGTTTTTTCTTTTCAAGTTCAAGAAAACCAATTTCTAGAATAATCTCTTCCACAATACTTTTTATCATAGATATTTATGTCTGTTGTTTGAAATGTTTACAGCCAGGTGAGGCCATGTTATTCAAATCACACCCTTTTTGTACTACCTCCTTTAAGAAACTGACAAAGAGCATTTGCAAAATTGATCAAGTTTGAGCCTGATCAATGATGGCAAATTCATACCAACAACAGCATTGAGAATACAACTATGAACTCTTATACTGTCATATTGATATGCTGTTCTATTTTAATTTAAAAGCTATATCTTAATAGCTCTGAGGGAGTCTTAATCTTAGGCTTGCTGTTGCCTTTTTTAACTTTGTGATTAGGAAGCACGCTTTTTCAATTAAAACTTGTGAAGTGCCAGCTCTTCACTTAAAAGTATTCATGCACAGCATGTATGACCAAATAGTCTACTTCCTTAAAAATAAGTACTTACAAGGGTTGTTTTCATACCTAGCATTAAGCATGTGCACTTTTATTGACACGCAGGAGATGAGTCTTTTGATAGCCCCAAGTGGTTTTTGCTTTACAGATTAAATAAATGACTTTTAAACTCCTGTAGTGGTCAATAACTTTAGGCCTCCTGTTGCTTCATTTTGTATTTAGTTTATGTGTCGTTGCTGACTTCTGAAGGCCAACTAGAAATCTGTCATCAGAACTTGGTGCTTTGGGTTATTTGACTGTTCTGTAAACCACCAAAGGTTTTGCATTTCCTAGGGCAGTCAGTTACAAAGAGTTTCTGTGACATCCCAAAACTGAGAACTTTGTGGGACAATCTGGAGACATGCACATAGCCAATCTTTTTGCTAGAATTATTATGTGTCAGTAGAGATATTTTCATGCTCAAAAAGTTTTGAGATAGGATTTTTCAAATGTTCTTACTATCAATTAAAAATTTAAAGGGGCTATAGTATGACAACATTCTTGTATTACTTTACTGTTCTGTTGAGCACTTAAATGTAAAAGTAACAAAGTCTAGTTTCATCATTTGGGTAGCAATTGCTGAAACTCTTAGATTATTCCTCAAGGAGAATACTGTTTATGGAAACTCAATTTTATTATTATTATTATATATTTTTAATAGAATAACTCATGGCCATTTATTTCTGATAATAGAAGAAAGCATAGTCATAATTGATTAAAGGGATACTCTAGTATTTAAAAATCCAGCTTGAATGTAGATTTAGATACATGGGGCTTATAATGACTTCTGTATGTGGCCATAGAGTTACCAAATCCTAACTATGGACAGTGCTTTTGTTTTATAGGCAAGGTAAGATTGACTTGAGGATCATTGAGGAATATCTAATAAAGTAATGCATTCTTTTTAACTGCCAAAAGTTGTATTTTGACAGCATCAATAATGCGGTATTAAACATTGTCATTAGTATCTGTGCCTTATTTTAAATGATTTTTCACTGTTTTCAGGCAGCTACTAGACTGTAAGAACAGGATTCAGGTGTCTGTACTATGAAATTATTTTTTCCATCATGTTCTTAATTCATTTAAACTATTCACACTAATATTCAGGCTCAGCTTCTTGTATTCTCTTTAGTTCTCAAATGGCTAGGAATCAGTTCGCTGTTACAGAATGTACATGTATAATATCTGGTCAAAGCTGATATGAGTTAAATGTCTTAACAGCTGTGTAACTCCACTAAATTCATATAGTTGTCTCAGTGAATCTAAGAATTAAGTTTATGAGCTATCACGTGCGTAAATGCTAATCTCTGTGATACTTTCTAAAAATGCTGTTTCTAGGATGTGTCAAAAGATCCAGGCATAATTAATACTTTTCCTGTATGTTCTTGTGATGCAGAAGCACATATGTATTTGAGGATGCTTCCACAAAGCTGTTCTTCGTGTTACACCACTTGATATGAAACTGATGTCTTTGAAAAACAGTATGTCTCTTGCCTCAATGTTCCCTGAAAGTACTTGAGGCTGTTTTGCTGAAGGCGTACTTCTTTTAAGTGTGACCCAAGATTTGCCCATCCCCTAAACTGAAATTAAAGAATCCCTCTGGCAAACTGTCTCTTTCTGCAGGGCTGAAAAAAAAAGTCCAATATTTCGTAAATGTAAGCGGCCAAGTTGAGGTATTGCTGATAGCTTGCTGAAGAGTGGAGATGGAAAAAGCTATCCCATTAAGGAGCTGAGTATGAAGAAGTTAGCATGTCTTAATGATTATGTATGTCTCTGTTTTGAAGGAGCTACGCCTACTTCTCAGGAAAGAGTCCTCTACTCTTGTATCACACAGGTACTGCAGTTGCAGACTACTTAATAGTGCTTACAGATTGTTGCTGGTATTAAAAAAATTAGCTTAAGCCTTCCAGGAGCTTACTGACTGCAGTGAGATATAAATAAAATGATTTCTTCCCTCCTGTAGGCTGCTTTATCAGAGGCTGCAATTTTAACACTTGAGGTGCAGGAGGGATGGGAGAGTAGGAAAGGACCAAGTACGCATGCCCTATGCTGAGTGACATCAGCCCCACTGCATTATACCGTACGTATCTTAAAGCAGGCTATATTTTCATTTTCTGGTATCTGAAGTAGGCAAGTTTGGAGTTAGGTCTTTATGAATTTTGCATTGAAGTGATAAAGGTTTTGAAGATGGGTGCTACAGTGTTAATTTGTTGGGTTTTTTTTTCTTGAAAGAGTGGACATTCTTGTGTGTGGAAACTTGAAAGTATCTTATGTGAAGCTTACATTTTAGACTAGCAAGTGGTTGCTTTTACCAGTTCATCTTGCCAGATCTTCCAGTTCTACAGAAGACTGAATGTCTGTCTTAGTGTGGAGATTTGCAGCTATTTTTTGTGCCTAGTTTCTCGTGCAAAGTGAGACTGGTGGTTTATAGTCACCTATTTCAGAATACAAAACCATGCAAATTATGGTACTGGTGTGAAGTTATTCCAACTTCGCACAATGCAAATGCTAAAGTTTATGAAAGCAGTTGATTCTTTTGAGATGAACTTTGTATTGAGCTGATGCTGCATTAGTGAAGGAAAAAAAATGAAGCAGTTTTTAATAGCCTTGGTAAAAGCCAGACAGTGTAGTCTAATTTTTGCCTTCAGTCTACCATCCTACACACAGTAATTGTAGGCTACAAATAAGGATTCACAGAGAGAATAGATTGAGCATGCTTGTGTTATTAGTGCTTATGTTATCCTTCTTTAAACAATTTGTTTATTCTATGAGTTAAATGGCTTGTTTTATGTCTCAGAATGAGACTAGTTGCAACTATTTTTCTCCCACTTTCCACATATATTCTTTAGCACTTAATGATGTTATTTATTGCTCATCTATTTTAAATATACTAAGAGTGTGTCTTGTTAGAAGTGGAGGGGGGGAAGATGAGAATTCTAGACAGAACACAGGGCTAGCTATTTAACATGATTCAATTTGAAGCAGTTGTGAACATTTTCCATCTTCAAAACTTTTCACGCAAATTTTGTTAATACCTATGAATTGAAGTGTGCACTCACAGCTCTAAGTTTGACTTTGAACTTGGTTGGAAAAAAATAAAATGCTTTCATTCTAAATAACCATAGCTGCAGTATTGTTTCTCTTCTTGTTTTCTGCGTTGAGTACTAAGCTGGATGCTGATACTAACCTGCCATAAGGGAGGCATGAGGTGTAGCACTGTCCCTTAAAGGGATAAAATGGAAATATTCACAACTATTGCAGACCTAGACTATTTTTGTTTCTGTACTGACTGGAGTTCTGTAGATTCTTTGTGTAGATTGTGGCTGCTGATCACATTGCTGTAAAATGAGATCTACTTTCAGCTTGAATGTGTTCCATAGTGTTTCTGATTCATACAGATCACTGCTTCAATTCAGGCAGTCATTACTTTGAGCGCTGTAGTGTAGATGAGCAACTAAGTGTTGGGGTCTCAGACATCCATTCTTTGCTGTAACAAAACACAAGGACACCACATTTATCTTTTCCACCTTTTTATTTTTCTCTTATTCTTTCATTTAAGTGCTTAGAACCATATGAATCCCCTTTGGAAAGTGGTAGATGCCAAAACATGGTAAAATGCTTTTACAAATATGCTTCTGACTTCTTTTAATACAGTTCTGTGAATAATAGTTTTCTGTCGATTTGGGAAGGAGGCTGTTTTCTATATGTATAGGCTTAAAATAAACAGAACTAGTGGACTTTACTGTTACTGTAATTGTATTCTTGATACTTTTTTTTTTACATAAGTACTATGTATATTGTGAAACAATTAAACCAAATGTAAATATCAAGATAAAGTTACATTCCAAAACTGCCTGCTCTTTCAGGTGTGTTGAAATACATGTGCACCCTAGTATCATACTTTAAAGTGGCTTGTAGACAGGTTAAAATAGCTTTTGCAATTTATGATGTCTCTTTGTCAAATTGAATCTANAAGACAGCCACGTGCACTGCAACAGAATCTATTGAACTTCACTTTTAAAAAGCCCAGATTATGTTTGGCTCTTGCAGTTGCCACTTCTTTCAGATAATCTATGGATTTAAAGACTTAGTGCAGTAAGTATTCCACGTTCAGAAAAATAGCTGGTCATTTTGTCTTCTGTGGTAAAAGGCTTTCTTTACATCTCTTCTGCATTAGACAAACTTCTTTTCTGCAAGAGTTAAGTAATTTTTAGAGACTTTCAGAGGAGGGTTGCCACATACAAGAAACCTGTGGCATGTTTGGTTGCAAATGGGGAAATTGCACAAATACAGGCAGCTGTTAGGACAGTGCACATTTCATTACTATTGAATTGTCTTTTCTCATGTGAGTCAGCTGTCCTATTATCTAGTTAGTCTAGATAAAAGTGGAATGATGGATTATTAGGGAGTTGAAGTCTTAAAAGCTCTTGGCTATAAGAAACCAAAACTGCTCTTTCTATTCTGATGGAATTGCTACAATGAATGTAGAAAGGAACTATTTGTACATTTGGTTTGGAGAGCAGAAATCTCTTAATACTTTCTATGTTTGCTAATACTACTTTGTATTGAAGCTTAAAGGCATAAGCATTTATGTGTTTTTACTTAGAATTTTAGTTATTAAAATAAGTTCCTGACTGAATAGGAAAAAAAACCAACCTTGCTGCATTGGTTAATTTCTGGGTGACTCTGCCAGCTCATGTTCCAGCTGCAGGAAACAGTAAATTATAAAAATACAATTAACCATCATTGCACATGTAGTGATAAAACTTGATTTTCAATATTGTAAGGTTTAGGCTATTACTGGTGAAGCAGTAAAGCAAAGCAGGACTAAAGAAATAGCTGCCAAGTTTTGTTCTCAACCTTGTGTTTTGGTAAGTCTAAAAAGCTTGACTTTTTAATCAGACAGAATGAGTGGTGATCAATGGGAGTATTAATTCTGGAGTAATTCTGTGCCAGCAGCTGGCATTAGCATAAGAATAAGCAGAGTAGCTGGTTGTGAAGTGAACCCTGCCCACCAGAGCAACTGTCTTTTTAGATAATTTTTCTTAGAGCCTTTTGCCTTTTTTTTTTTTTAAGATGTTACAGTTAAGGTGTTTTTGGATAAAGAGAGCAGAGAGGGAGTTTTCTACATCTGTTAATTGGATGATGGGGTCGTGCTGCAAGAGGTACCTGTAAAAATATTGCCCTCTGAGTGGTGGCATCAATAATCATTAAAGGGGGTTGAGGGCTTGAACCCAGGCACATTATAATTAGGACTGTGGCCAATGTGTGCTGTCCTGGATGTTAGTGTAGGGAATTACATAAAACTGGGGAAGGAAGAGTATTTAAGATACAGTACAAAAATTCCCATTACCTGAAAAGGGTGCCTGTTATTGTTGGGAGATTGGGATATGATGATAACTCAAAGTGTTTCCAGTCCTGTGTGCCTAATCGACAGCTGTGAGGCACTTCACAAAGGAAGGCTGAAGACCTGATGCTCACAGAGCAGTCATCTTAGTTGCTGCTTTCCCACCCCTCTGACATGTTGGGGCACATCTGCTTGGCTGAATTTCCAGCTCCACATCCTTGTCACTTATCCAAGTGAGCATAAAATGCCTTCATATTTGGCACACCTAGTTTCCCAAGTGATGTCTTGTCCCTCAGGTCTTCCAGGTTCTCACTACAAAACAACGTGGTGCCATTGAACTGAAAACTCAGAAGCTTGTGCCCTACACAGGGCAACTGTGGAGGCCACCGTGATATTTAAGATGAAGCTGTTGTATTAAGAGGGTTTGTGTGTGTGTAAATGTTTTTTAAACATGAATGCCCTACCACTATTCTACTGGGTATTAATTAAAAATGGCTACAGTTCTGAACCTTTACAAATGGTAGGCTGGTAACTAGTTAAGGAGAAATCCTGCTGCTTAGGGATGAGTGGTTTGTGGGTTTGGGTTGGTGTTTTTTTTTCCTATACACCCATCTTGCCTCCTCTTCTGAGTACAGTTTGTTAAATTTGTTGGTGCCAATTTGAATTTTCATTTTTACAAGTTTATGTCTTTCATGGTTTTCTGACCACACAAAATAATCAGGATGTTGGGTAGTGAGGACGTGTTATGTTCACAAAAGGCTGTGTAAGCACGTTTGCACTCATTTTTGTGCAGAAGTATCATTTTTGCCCTTTCCTCTGCACTCCAATACATTTGTTTCTATTGGTGGCGTGTCCCTTAACTTCTCTGAAGGGGTTCTTCCCACCTCACAATTCTTGATTCAAAAAGCAGATTAGTTGCTTTCCAGATGAACACAGAAGGTTGCTACTAAAGCTAAAAACCAGAAGGGGGTGGGGGGGAGGAGGGAACCAACAAAAACCACCAAACCACAAACAGCAATTCAAAACACAACCCAGACCAAAAAACTAGAATTCACTTGTCTCTAGCATAAAGTAGTGCTGTAGCCAAATGACAACACATGCTGCTCTCCATTTTTCATTAAAAAGGGGACATAAGAATGCCTTTCTGAGCAAGGAGTCTCTGACATTACAAATTGTTTGGAGGTTTTTTTTAGAGTTAGTGCACTGTGATTTAGTTTACTTTCTAAGTGAATATTTGGTTCGTGACCTCAGCCACCTTACTGTGAAGGGCTGTAAATAAGAGGAGAACGCCCTTGGAGCTTTTCTTCACCACTGGCAGCTTGCTAACTTCAGCTTTTACCTTAGGGACTAGCGAGGCGTATTTCAGCAATTCTGTTTGCAGGATTTGGCATACATGCTTCTGATGCTGCTTTCTTATTTGATAGTTCTCTCTGAGCTGTGGAAAATGAGCATTTAGCCTCTGGTGATTCCTTTAAGTTTAGTTTGGTTGAAATAGTTCTGATGTCAAGGATTCTGCTTATGTGAAAGGATGTAAGAACTCTTCTGTTGTAAACTCACCAAATCTAGATCTTGATTGTAATGGGCTTCTGTATTGAGAAATCATTAATCTACAGATCTTAGTATCCTCATTAATACTTTTTTTCTGATAAAATTGATTTGTCCATGGTTCCTTTGTGGTATTTACTCACCTTATGGTATTTTTCCTACCTTACAGAGCAGTTTCTATCCATTAGCCCTAAGATATGTCTCCAAGATACTGCTGTCCATGTGTTTCTGGTTTAGCACAATTGTCTCATTTTTCAGGCATTTATATGAGGTTGTCTTTTGGCCAGGAAATCTATTCAGAACCTGAACTGATTTTAATAGTCCAAAATAATATCTTCACTGGTGTTTAGGAGCAGTAAGGTTGTTGGTGAAATATCATTTGTATTGGCTTTGCAGCAATATAATTGAATTTTACGGTCTCAACAATGAGAGGCTCGAGTGAGAGGAAGAACTAATTTGAGTCAGATGGCTCCAGCAAGCCCTACCTTTTGTTACCACATCTAGTGGTGAAATAAAAGGAAGATAAGCAGCAATTACTGATTTAAGGATGGTTTGAACCCAGCCTTAATCACAGCTACTGTCTCATATATACGGCTTCTTCTCATGGCACTGCCAGCAGTCAGCCATGGAGAGCTGTGGCATGTGTGGAGCAGCTGCAGCACTGCTCCCTGATCTGCTTTGTGAGCTTCAGACACAGCATCACGTCTGCTAAGAGACCCTTTTGGTGAACCCTTAGTAGGATTCTTTCCTAGCTGAACTACCCTTAGAAGATGTTCCAAACTCTCATCTAAAGCTGTGTCGACAATTCAGTTATAAAAGAATGTGTCTTTCTTTCCTGTATGTGCCTTTTCTAGGTTAAGATGTGACTGTGTGCTTTGTATGCCAGCACACTTACTGTGTTACTGTGTAATTACTTAAAATTACTTCTAATTTTAAATGCACAAACTCAGACTTTCTAATCTCCCTATGTTTTGTCTGCCACAGAGACTGTCCAGCCAGATGCTGGGCTGTGTAAAAGCCTGCAGTGGGACTTGCTGGTGGTTCACCTGAGCTCAAGCTCTCTGTGGCCTTGCTGAAGAACACTCCTCTTCCAGGTAGCTACACTGCAGCCTTTAAGAGGTCCAGTTGCTTTTTCATTGAGCATCGCACTATTCTGCAGAGAAAGGGATAGCACATAAAATAAGATTATCACTTTCAGAGATGACAGAATGGTGGGTTTAATTTAGGTTGTTTGTTTCTTTTCTAGACAGGTATTACCTGGGACCTCAGTGCAATATATATTTTTTTAAGAGTTTATGCACTGTTTCTTCCCCTCTCCGTCCCACCCACCCATCCCCAGCACTTTTGCATGAATACAAAATAGCCCCGGCAATTATTTGATTTTGTTTCCTCCTCTTAATATTTTGACATGTCAATGTCTAAAAACATATCTTTACACATGCAAGAAGTAATTCTAAACTAGATAACAGAGTCTCTGTCACCTGAAATGAACAATGGTTTTAAGATGCTTTGCTGAATTCTTCAGGTTTGCAGGACACAGTAGAAGTTGTAAATTAAATCCTGCAACAGTCTTTCAGTAGATCATAGTTACTTTATTTACCTAAAGTAAGAATCTAAAAGCAAAGCACAAAGTTAATTTCAGGACTTTTGCTATCTGTGGCAAAGCTACTACTTCTCGTGAGCTCGGGGTTTTACCAGCCACTATAAGGAGCTTCCCAGAGGAGCCTGCTGTCAAATATATTTACAGTACACTTACAAAAAATGAAAGCAAGTAGCTAGAGGGGAAGAAAAGGCATTGCAAGGTCACTTATGCTATTATTTTTTTCCAAAAATGTATGAGAAATAGAAAAATGACCCATTTTTATTTAGCTCAAAAACTTGAGGAAGGAAACATAGGCTTCCAAACCCACGAATCATATGGCAAGTACAAACCTTCATGCTGCAATTGGAAAGACTTTATATAATAATGCTAGTATTATAAATCTAAAAATTATTTCATTTAACCCCACAGTGCTTATTTGAGAGTTGGCAAATCCTGCTTCAGGCTAAACTATTAAAGTAAAAAAAATAGGTATTAATATAATATAGACGGAATCATTGTACTCCCATAGGACTCTTACTTACCTCTAGTCTAAGGCTGACATAGATATATTTGAGTCAAACAGGAACTACTACTACTACTTACTGCAAAGCTGTTAATCACATTGCTTTAATGAAAGTGTTTAACACACTGAATAGCAATGTAATAACACATAGAAAATTAGCTTGTTTGCCATTGATTAATGATAGATAATGTGTGCAGTTCCCCACAGTGGGACATTTGAGCAGTTCTCTGTCATGTACAAATTTAGGCTCATTAAAGCATGTCTTTACTTGCACAGTCTGATTCAGCATAAAAGCCCACACAAATAGCACTTTAAAGATAAAAACAAGAATGCACTTTAAAGATAAAAACAAGATTCATATTTAGCTTACTTACAGTGTAATGGAGGTGTAATGCACCTCCAAATTATTTCATTCAGATAAACAAGGTAGAGATTGAAGGATAGGAGAACAAAAGCTGCTTATTTCAACAACAGCTTGAAAAGAGTCACAGGAGAATTACAGGTCAATACATTGAAAGAAGACAGTAGGAAAAAGCTATCAACAGTTATTCTTGTAAGTGTTGAATTTCAAAGAAGTAGCAGTTGGTAAACTTGTTTAGGTATCATCTGTGCATGTCTAGGGTTATGTATCTCAAATGTCAGCCTTGTACAAGAAAGGTGTGTAGAGATGAACTTAAAACCAAGGAGAGTTACAGTTCTCAGCTTCTCAAAAATGGACAGACTGTGTTTAAAAGAAAAAGGTTTCTACAGCTACTGCTGAAGATTCACTTTAATTCAGAACCACTGTAATTTTCTCTGTAAATGAAAAAAAGAGTTTAAGACCCAGCTTTGTTTCTTTTGCTTTGTCAAACAGTGCAAGCTCACAGGTTTTACTACTTTCATATTTAGTTTGAATCTAGATTTGCTAATAGTACACACTGTAATAGCTTTTGTAACAACATTTTTAATACACCAAAGAAAATGTTTATCATCTAGAAATTGCTACTCCATTTCCACATGCATTGTTATAATTTTAAGTCCCACTATAAATTGTGTAAAATAAAGCTCCCCCCAGCCCCCCCCCCCCCCCCCCCCCCCCAAAAAAAGTAAATTAAGGAAGAGTAAGCTTTGAAATAGTGCAAATTATCTTTAGTGACCTTTGGTTATTCACCCCCTTGAAAACCAGCATCAGCTTTCCTGATAGGCCAGAAATGGTTTAACTTCCAGAAGGAGGCTCTCTGCTGCTTTTGGCCTTTCTTTCTTCAGGTTCTCCTAGCACAGAGGTAACTGTAGTATAATTTAAGCAACTGCTTAAGGCTGTCTGAATTACTGCAGCCCTTCACATGTTGGATGCAGGATTTCCCAGACTCTCTGCAGGGCAGACAACTTGTAGACCTGCTCTGTGTGTCACACGCTTGGTCCTGAACAGGCTTCTCTCTGGTAGAACATCCTAAGAAAGTGCTTGTAGCTGCCTTGTGTTGCTCTGAGCTCCTGTTAGATGTGAACCAATTCTACACAGCATGTGAGCTTCTTGAGCCTGAAATACAAAGAAAGGAATGTCATTTTGTGGTGGTCTATTACTAACACTGCAGTAAAGCAACAGCATGCTTTCATATGTCATTCTGTAAAGGATGTGATGATAATGCTGTATTATGTGGAGGCCACCTTGTGGCATTATGGAAGTAAAATCCAGATGTAAAAAAAAACAGCATTTAGACTGCATACCAAGAAATAAGGATTCTAAACTGCTTGTATTTTTAGAACCCAAACATCACAGTGGTGTGTCATCTAGCCTTGTGTGAATGATTACAGGTGCTGTCCATACAAGTAACAACACAGGAATCTGAGGACGTGTGTAGCATCATTCTGTGGGTCATAGCTTCTTACCTAGTCAGCTTAATGAATGCTGCAATTCTTAAACCCACTGCTCACATGGTTAATGCACAATTGCTGCTTAACAGACACGTAGGGACCAATTTTTACAGAGAATAGGAGCAGATGAGGAGTGCAGTCAAAGTACTGTAAAACTGACTTCCAGGTTACCACTATGTTACATATTTGTTCTGCTTGCATGAGGGAGTCTGGAAACTTTTACAGCAGGAAAACTATGCTGCTTTTCCCTGTACCTAAACTATTAATTAAATTTCCTCCACCAAAGAATGAAATTTGAATTTAGTAAAGATCAGTTCAGTTGCAACCAGACAAAACTGGCTATCATCTTGCAATCTCAATGTCAGCATTTGCTATCTCCTAGGATAAGTGTGCCAAAGTAGAGTATCCTATTCATGGTTTTGGACATACATGATAAGAAGATGAAAACAATTCATTCCTGAAAAAAAAAGTCCTGAAGAAGTTTGTTCCGTCAACTTGAGGTGAAAGTAACAAGGGAGTAGGGGAATGTTATCTCTCTGAGACAGGAAAGTCCTCAATTGTACATGCTGACTCCATGCTGTGGGGGTGGACGTGTTGGAGATGCGGGAATTATTCTGACAACTGCAGAGTTTGCAGGGAATTAAGAGATTTTCTGCCCCAACATAGAGTCATTTAGATTGCCAAAGGCATCTTAGGTCATCGAGTCCAGCCAGTAACCTGACACTGCCAAGTCCACCACTAAACCGTATTCCCTAAGCATCACATCTCTGTGTCATTTAAATACTCCAGGAATGGCGACTTCACCACTTCCCTGAGCAGCCTCTTCCCATGCTTGACAACCTTTGTGATTAAGAATTTTTTTCCTAATGTCCTATCTAGACCTCCCCTGGTGCAATTTGAGGCCATTTCCTCCTGTCACTTGTTACTTGGTTGAAGAGGCTAATCCCCACACTGCTGCAGCTTCTTTTCAGGTAGTTTTAGAGAACAATAAGGTCTCCCCTGTGCCTCCTTTTCTCCAGGCTAAACAACCCCAGCTCCCTCAGCTGCTTCTTACGAGATGTGTGCTCCAGACCCTTCATCAGTTTCGTTGCCATTCTTTGAACGGGCAATCTGAAGCAGACTGGGATTTTGGAGCAACTGAAGATGGCCTACGTACGTTTCTGCCCCAAGTCAGAGACCCTCTCAGGGCATCTTATATTCAGAAGAACAAAAAGGCTGTTGCTGAATTCAGGTTGCAATCCTGACTTTTCTGTCCGTGTTACCATTTCTAGTGTAGCACAGTAAATTGCCAGTAGATGACACTATGACTCCACACTACAATTTTTTTTTTTAAATGGTGCTGAAAGAAATATGCAGCACAATTTTTGTTAATTTTGTGTTTAAGCATAGGGTAGGAGAGAGCTTAGTAAATGAGTTACCTGGCTGTGGCCTTTCACAGTACCTTTATGCTGAACTGTTCCATCTATCTTCAGTTTATGTAGTCTCATAAATCTGCTCGATTGACTGAGCATTTTGATGTCTTCTCACCTCTAATTAGTTTATCAAAAACCAAATAAGCTGTAGCTATGAGTATTCTGATGCACATGTAGTTCTTATTTATTCTTCGTGTCTGCAAGGATTGTATCTTTGCTTCCACTGAACATTTGTGAACCAGCATCACTCATCTGGTGTGTTGAGTGTTGTTATCTGTGTATCTATATTGGAGGACTGACTCAAAGATTATGGTAAGATTAGAGGCAGATGGCTGAAGGTGCTCCCTGCTTGTCTGGTCAAAGTCAACACCTCTGCATACTCAGCCTGAGTCACACACAAAACAGATTTTGGGCTGCTGCTGTTTGTGGTCCAGCGTCTGTCTGGTGTATTACAGTAAAGCAGTATCAATGACAAATCATTTTCAAAAGCAAATATTTAAGTACTAGCCAATGTACTATTAGCTTTATGGAAAGAGAAGTTTTCAGAGCAATTACAATGAAATGTTCAAAGGTGAATTAAATGCTTTACTAATGGTGACCTGTACGCAAAAAACATGTAGCAAGTTTTGCTAGCATTCCGACTGTGAAAAGGATTCATCAAAAAATAAGTTCTGCTGCATTTTTTTCAAGCTCCTTTTATCCTTGGGGGATTAAAAAACTCTCTTACTACTTAAGAGTATCCAACAGTATACAAACCACTTAATTCTTTGTAAACAGCTATGATGATCTTAGATTCTGATGTGGTGTTCAGAGGGATTTAATGGGTCTCCTCTGCTTTTTCAGTTTGTTTGTGAAACCAAGGTGACAAGAATCTGGAGACACAGATTTCAGTGTTATCAGTGTGATGGCATTACGTTACTCTAGACCTTCTCTTTGTTCAACCCATTAGGGACTGTCAGCTCTCATCTATCTGGCTGGCAGTTCTGTAGCGTTAGCAACAGCTGGTGGAAGCAACTCAGACAAAACCAAAAATTTGCTTGTGAGCCGGGTAGAACTTTTAAGAAACTTGCAATTTGCTATGTAGCTGCTAGTCAAGGAGTGAATCTATCAATGAAGAGACAGCTACATGGTCTTGACTGCACTTTCAAGTTGATAGAATTGTTTGGTTGTTTCAATTGAACTGAAACTGTTACTTGGCTGTTTTATCTGTCTTTTGATGACAGATTCACTTGAAACCACGCTGCAGAAACGAGTTTGCTAATAGTAAAATTCCAGAAAAAAAACCAGGTAGCATCTCTCAGACAATGTACTAATTGTTTTGATAAATATATACCTGGATGGTTTTATGTCTTTGTTTCCATTTGTACTACTGTTGTTCTGGGATTTGTTCTTTTTACCTAGAAGACAAACACCCACAGCACAATATGAAAACTCACAAAATAGCACTGTGAAAGCCACTCAAGCTGCCATTGTAGCTAGTCTTAACCAAAAAAAGGGCAATAATAAGTGTACACTTAAAAATATGGTAACTGATATATCTGTATGAAAGAGAACTTTTAATATGTAAAGAAGTTGCATAGTGAGAGGACAAGAGACTACTAACCTAACACTGAAAAGTGTGCATGCCAATGCCGCTATTGGATAAGGCAAGATGCTGTTTAATTAAATTCTCAGTTGTTAAAAGGATGATATCTCTCTCTCTCTCTCTCTCTCTATATATATATATATATGCAGAAGTTTCTGGGATTAGATTATGAAAGAACAAATAAGAGGTTTTTTTCTTTGGGTTCTCCAAGGATTTAAACCAAGAAATTGTATTATGTAGGTTGTAAAAATAAATTATTAGGATGAGGAAATCCTTAAAACTGGAGGGCATTATCATTCATACTGTGGTCTGACAGTATTCTAATACAGTTCCTTGAAGGTATTTTTAAAAAAGGAGCATTTTTACACCAACTGCATGTAAAAACTAGTAACATGACATGTCACTATGAAGACGATGTCCCTCTGTGGTGTTGTACTGAAGAGTGTTGTGTCAGTAGCTTTAACATAAATGCTACTGCTTAGTGGTTCTATTGGTAGGTACTTCTAACACTATTCAGTTGTGGCATTCTTAGCTTTCCACCCCCAAAACTGCTGGAGTTTTAGGCATTTGTGAACTTATGTGACAGAAGAACCTCATAGATCATATATCTTCCTGATTTTCTCCAAAGTAGAGGCAGCTCAGAGATACTACCAGACAAATAATTCACAACATCCCACTGACAGAGGATGACATATGCTTTTTAAATCATGCCTCGTATAACGTAATGTTTTTATTATCAGCTGATGACCAGGTTCATCTTGTTTAATGATAGTGTTTTCCACAGGTTCAGTGATTAACTCTGACATAAATAAGAGAGGTAAAAGGAAGCAAGTATAGCCACAACGTGACAATGGATACATATGACATAACAGGACGTGCTTTGTAAAGGGAAATTAGGGGGCAGGGAAGGTATTACAGCCCTCGTGGTTTCTCCTATAAGTCTGTGCCTGCCTGCTAAGTAACACATTTCCGTACTATTGCAACTAACCAGAAACAAACTGCAGTGCTATAAATCATTTTAAAAGATGACACTTCAGGCCAAATTTAATCTTTTGTAAGCTTTTTTTGTTACTTTTTTCCCCCTAGAAAATGTTTATTAGTCTTTTCATGATAACTATTAAGATTTCCAACTAAAATGCCTTAAATATATCCATCATCAAGAAAGGTACAAAAATTTCTTACACATTTATTTTCTTCAGGTCTACATTTGTTTCATTCCACATTTTAAGCGGCAGCTTATCCTATCCTTTGCTTTTACTCACAAAGCGAAACACACGGGAGCCGTCCCTGCCCTTCCAACACCTGCTTGCGCCGTGAGCCGTAGGAGAAGGGACGTGAATACGGACACCGGTTACGCGTCACCAGCGCCGGCGCCGGGCCCGCCCATCCCCGGGGGCNCGGGCGGCGGGGACGGCTCCTGCAGGGCTCGGCCGTGTCCCGGTCAGCCGCGCACGGCTGTGGGAGCGTGGAATCACAGAATCCCGAGTTGAGCTGCTGGCGGTACTGGGAACACCAGCCCTCTGCCTTGTAAGGGGCTGGGCACGGCCAGCCGTGCAGTGCCGTAGGTTTTAGCCTCAGCCTCCAGCAGACGTATTCAAATTGATGACTCAGGTTACTGGCCAAAAACTTTAGAGCGTAATTTTAATTAAAAAAAAAAGAAAACAACAGCCAAAACAAACAAAAACCCCAAACGCGTTTGCACTTTCTGGAGGACCGTGTTTATTCTCAGTTTTTGTTGTCAATTCTGTCACTTCTTATTTAAGAAGCTCACGTTGGCTAAGAATTTGCCCGATGTGGAGACGTGCTTGTTCATGGCAGAAGTTAGTTGTAGTTGTGTGTTAAGAGTACCCGTGAAAAACTTTTAACTGTACAAGTCAAAGCCAGTTTAAGAGATGTGGCTTTATTCCTTCACACAACATCATGAAAATGCAGCTGGAAGCTGTAAAGATTCAGTCTCGGGTGGTACTGAATATATTCAGATAAGCAAAAGAGAGAATCTAAGACATAGAAAATATCCTCAGAATTAAGAACTGAACTGTCATAATTTCAAGAGCAGAAGTAAATTCTGAAATCCTCTTCGTAATTTTCAATACAGTATAAAACATTGCTTTTAAAATATATATAAATAGGAGATTATATGGAATTATTATATTCATAAATATACTCATAAATATTCATAATTTTTAATTAATCCGTCTGCAATAAGAGTTAAACTTAACTCTGACTTTGGGTTCTGTCAGTAGATCAGCACAACAGATTCTACTCTGCAGATCTTGTAGAATCTTGACAGTGTAACACCTGCTAAGCCTCAACAAACAAGTTACGAGAGCCTGGCATATCTGGGAGCTGATTTAATAACTGCTATCAGGTTGGCAAATTTCTAAATGCTTAATTGAAACTCTAAATTTCTCAAACTGTAAAGAATGAGAAATTAAAAGGAAATTCCTACGGAAACATCCTTATAGCAGTTGAAATGTAAGATAGTATAAGCATTTTTAGGGATTCAAATCATCACATAAATGTGGCTAGATCCTTAAGTGTTGTGCATATTAGAGATCTGGTGTGAAGGACATAATGACAAATTCTTTGAGAATTCACTTTTAAGAGGGCTCACTTATTTGTTTTTCTGTTGCGTGTTTCTAATGTGTGAGGGTTTGTTACATTTTTTGCCCTTTGAACAAATTTTTATCTTAACTTTGAATCTTATTTTCAAGAAAGAGATCTTTGATGTTGCTCTTAACAGGGTAGAGAACACTAGGGTTTTCTTATTGGAAACTTCTGGAAACACATAGGACGAAAACTTCTGTACCTTTAAGGCAACTAGTGCTGAAGCTTTCAAGTAACCTTTTACTAATATTTTCATTGAATATTCAAGTTTCATATTTTAAAATAAAAGCCACCTGTATAAAAACCCCTTCTGTGTATATGTTCAGAGCTCTTAGTTTCCTTATTGCGTATTGAGCTTTCCAGCGTGGGCTGGTCCTAAAGGGAGCAATTAGAAGTAAAATCCGCTCTTTCACAACAGAGGCACAAATTGCTATTTTTGTGCATTGCAAATTGTCCCTAATACCAACCCACACTATGTAGGATATCGATCTTGGTGGGGGGCGGGGGTGGGTGGATTTGCTTTCAGCGGAAGTACTGAAGCATAGTAAACTTGCTTGTATGTATTTCAGAAGGAGGAAAGAAGGTGTAAATTACTTCAGCCATCACTTGAATACATGAAATATAACTTATTTCAGATCTTAATTGGCCTGTTAAATTATTCCTTCAGCAAGATAACACCTTGAGGGCACAACAGAATCTTTAACCTAACAGGGAATTTCTGCTACTGTTGTGGCATGCATTGATGAACTTGAGGGGCTTGATATTGCGAGTGCTGACTGATTTAAATTTTCCTTTTGGTCATTGTTCTTATATTATGATTTATAATATAAAACAATACAGCTTTAAAAAAAAAAAAAAACAAAACAACAAAACAGAGCAGCCTGTCATATTCTGGAGCATACTGAAATGTCAAGGAACTCACTGCTTTTTTCAGGACAGATGGAAGTTTTGTGGTTCATGATGTACCTTCAGGATCTTACGTAGTGGAAGTTATATCCCCTGCTCATAAATTTGAGCCTGTGCGAGTTGACATAACTTCAAAAGGCAAGATGAGGTGAGCCTTTCCTGATTTACCTCTGTATTGATGAATTACGTGTGCCTGACAGCACAGTACAAGAACTCATGGAAACAATGCTGTAGGTCTCATACTCCATCTCAGGCTGTGTGTGTCAGCTTCTTTTAACATCACTTCTAGAAGCACGTTTCTCAAATTTCGAAGTCTGATATCTTTCTTCCTTTCATATTTATGGCCTGCAATAAGAGAAAATACACTTTGAAAGTCCATCTATTTGTTTGCTTTTCTTATTTTTTGTGCAGCTATCCTGAAATAAAATCTAGGCATAAATCAGTTAACTGCTTTATTATTTGTCAACACCTTTTTTTTTTTCCTTCTTCCCTTTTCCATGTCAGGACTTGAAACAATGAAACTTTAAATATTTCTGTTGCACCCCCATAGGATACTTGTTACAGCTACTGGTTAATACTAGTAGTTGCCAGTTTGTATTATTTCTGTAGGATTGTTAGTTTGTTTTTATGTTAAGGCCAAACCACTTCTGACCGTATACCTGTAACTGCAAACTATTCAGTATTACAGAAAAATCTATCTATTAAGGTGATTTTCATTTAAATGAATATGCTTGTAGTTATCTTTTCTTTGTCCAAGCACGCACATAGCATCTTAACTGCTAGGAATACAAACATCAGTGTAAATACTCCTGCAGTATATTTAGGAGTGGGTTAAAAATTGAAATCTCACTGAAAACAGTGCAAACAGTATGTTTAGAATACTAATTAATATAATATAATAATTTATATGATTATAATATATAATTATGATAATGTTTGGGCTTATAATAATCTCAATTTGTTTGAACTTAGGTTTTTTCCAAACTTAGTGTAATTTTTATTTTTATACTTTGTTAGTATTTTTCTGGCAATAATTAATATGTAATAAATACAAAAATATAGACAAAATATTGGGTATAACCTCACCCTTGGCACTATTTGTGTGTCTAAGGACTAGTGAGGTGACAGATTTGATGCTGAGTAAATTGCTAGGATACATCTGCAGAGGAAAGTAGCAGCAGGCTTGGCATCTTTACCAGTCCAACAGATAAAAACTATGATGAGGAATGCAGTTGAGGAGTCAGAGGTGCATGAAAAATGATGATACTTGAGGAAAATGTCAACAGGGCTTTTTTGAGGGATGTGCTGCTTTAGAAAAGTTCCTTTAAAAGTTCCTACAAAGAAGAAACAGCATGTGGATAACAGATGTATTTGGTAAGATCCACTTGAAAATCTCAAGTTTTGAAGAAAATACATAGTATAAGGTAGGAGGGAAAGGCATTCTATAGATGAGTATTTGGTGAAAAATTCAGAAGGAATAAATTATTTATGGGCAGAAGTCATCCCTGGAGTTGCACAAAGTGAGTGAATATTCATAAATCATGAAAAATGGGTCACAGGTGACAAAGGTGTTAGTACTGAGTAATTGTCTAAATATTGAGCTCCAATGAAGAATACCAGTGAAGAACTATGGAAGAACTTACAGAGTAATAAAGACTGAGATTCAATACTGATAAATGCAAAATAATGCACTTACGGAAAAAGTACTAACTTCACATACAAGTAATTGATGTCCTGAGCAAACTGGTTAAACTACACTACACTGTTCAAATCTGGACCCTAAACAGCATAGTTTTTCTTGCTCATTACCAAGGTGACAAAAAATGGTTTGCTTTTGATTTCATGAAACATGCTGCTGAGAGAAATTAGCTTTTCAAAAGTGTAACCCTGCTTAGCAGATGATTTTGTTTGTAGTTTTTATTAAAACTTGTTTGGTTTTTAAAAAATCTTTATTTTTACTAAAGATTCTATGTTTATATTTTCAATTATTTACATTTTGCTTAATAGAGCAAGATACGTGAATTACATCAAACCCTCTGAAGTTGTCAGGCTGCCTTACCCACTCCAGATGAAATCTTCTGGACCACCTTCATACTTTATAAAGAGAGAATCTTGGGGATGGACAGATTTCCTCATGAACCCTATGGTATGTACAGGAAACATACAAATGTTAAAAATACGCTAAGGATCCAAATACAGCTACTTGTCAGAATACTTAGAATAAAACAGTTGAGAAAAAATGTGCATTTTTGCTTTGCTGTTCTGATTGTATTCTTTGTTTTCACTTGCTTGCAAATGGAAAGTTTTTGTATGACATCTCCTCCCCTATATACCACTGTTAATGTACATCCTCTGAAAATAGCCCGTAGTTTGTTCCTTTGACAATGTGATGCTGTTCTAGTAGTGCAGAGATCAACATGTTGCAAAACTGTAATGACAACAGGTGTAAGAGAGAACAACTGTTTGCTTTATTGGTCCAACTTTGAAATCTATTTTTTAAAGCGCAGTAGTCCCTTATCAGGTTCCTTCCCTGGCAAGTGTCTGGAAGTGTTACTGGCTTACTGATTCAGAATGCAGTAGTTCTAGAGTTTGGCTGTTTAGTGGAGCTTCATTTTATTTTAGTAGGTCTAAAAGTGTTTAGAGCAACAACTAAGCTGAAGAGGTATTTCCTGTTGTCTCTGTAGGTGATGATGATGGTTCTTCCATTACTGATATTTGTGCTTTTGCCTAAAGTTGTCAACACCAGTGATCCTGATATGAGGCGGGTAAGTATGTTCAGTTGATGCACATATAGAGACCAAATGAGATAATGAGATTTCAAGGCACAGAAAAGTAATAAAAACAAAACTGTACTTTAAAAGAAGGCTTAATGGACATCATTTATTCAGCTGATATATTGTTGCTGTTTTAACAGAGTCATTTAATAAGTGTCAAGTGTGTTGCGAAGAGTGTGATGTGGGATTTTCTTTCCCTTCAGCCTAAACCAGTTTACTGCGCTTTTAAAACCAGGTGTCATACTGGTGTATATGATATGGAGTCTTAATGTAGTCATTAAATTATGTGATTTATTGTCCTTTCATCATGCAAAATGCCAAACAGCAGAAGGCTAGAACAAAATGGAGATTCAAAGTGTTTGCTAAATTTTTTATTTTTTCAAGTAGTATTTGTCTGTCATGGGTGGCTGCTTTTTGAAGGTTTGGTTAACTAAAAACTCCTTTTTCTGTAAATGACCACTGTCTTCAGTAGTACTTTATAGGTATCTGAGTCTTTTTTTAAATAAGTAATACCTTTAAAAAGCATATCAGAGCTGTGTAATGCTCTTTTGGCTATAGTTTTGATTTAAAAACAGATACAAAGTTATGCTAGGTGTTCATGGCGTGTACTTCAAACCACGCTGAGCTCTGGAAGTTGAATTTTAAAAAAAGATAATCACATATTCCTTACTTTTTTCACTGATCTGACACTGCTTATAGACAGGCTGTTCTGATGGTAAAACCATCAAAACTTCTGATGATTTAGTTCTTATGAGATAACTGATATGACTTCTTAAGGAGAAATTTTTAAGTTGAAAGAATTTTGCTTATAATTTAACTTATCTTTAAAGAGTAGGAAAAAGTTGTTTTTAAGAACTAAATTGCAATGGTGTTCTCTAGATGACTATGCATTAAATTGTTAAGTGTTAACTTGTGGAGTATATGGAGCTTGTATCACGTTTTTCAAATTAACTTGTTTTCCTTTATGGAGTCAGCACAGTACTAGTTTGTATGGAAAGTTTAATTATTAATTACTGTGCTTATTGTGGAAGTGTTAAGTACAGGTATAGTGTTAGATGCAATAGTAACAAGGACTACTAAAATGCTTTGAAAGCACTTAAAGATCCATCACTCTGAATGGGAGAAGAACAAGGTGACAATTCCACATGAAACTCACAATTGCTGTAAGCATTATCCCATTGTGGACGTGCAGTTCAGCTGTTGTATGCATTAAAAGTACTTCAAGATTGGTTTATTTTAAAACGTGCTAATTTATCTCGTACAACCACTGTGCTAAACCCTAAAGTTACATTAATCTTATCTGGATTTATGGTCTTACATTAAAATCCTTTCTTTCCTGAAGGAATGGAAACTCAGCTGCAGTACTCTAGTAGCTTGGTGTCAGAAAGCAGGGCAATAAAAATATCTAATCCCTTTAAACAGCATCAAAAATTTGTTCATTTGCTATGAATAATACTAATTTGAAAAACAAAAGTGTGAGATCTGTGAGAACACAGATCTGAGTATCTAAACAATAGCCTAAATTTTAATATGGAGAGAAGTAGTTCTGAAAATAAATTATTTTTATCTTCTGGATTTTTTTTATCAGATGTTTGCCCTGTAATTCTGCTTAAGACATGGTTACCATTTTCCATACACCACTGCTCTCAGTTTTGGGGTTTTATGTTTCTGGGTGTAGCTGGGTGTTTGGCTGTGGTTGCATAAAACTGTGCAGCAATATGTATCCTGGAGGACTACAAAAAGTAAAACAGTATTTGGGAAAATTTGGTATCCTCATACAGTCTTTCAACTGATGCCTTAGATACAGCCAGAACTGTTACAAGCTATTAAGATTATCTGATCTTTGCATGCAGGAAATGGAGCAGTCAATGAACATGCTGAATTCCAACCATGAGCTGCCAGATGTGTCTGAATTCATGACAAGACTTTTCTCTTCAAAATCTTCCAGCAAGTCTGGTGGTAGCAGCAGTAAAGCAGGGAAAAGTAGTGCTGGAAAAAGGAGGTAGTTAAGTCTTCCTCCTAAGTCTGAGTTTGCACAGCTGTTTGTTATCATGTGGTGTCATGTTTATTTGTCTTGAAAGATCAAAAAGCCACTACTGTAAGCTTTAACCAGGCACAACATACATTATGCTACAAGTGTGGTTTGTAGCTTTTTTTTAGACTGTATAAGCTGTTTAATACTTGACAGTAAGCAAAAGAGGATATGGCTTCAATACTGTATCTGTATAAAGTTATTGATGATACTGAATTAACTATATTGTTCTGTAGATAATTAAAATAAATTATACAATGTGCTTCACAGTAATAAATGTCTTAAGACAATGTATAAAAAATTTCAAAGATAATAGAAGTGGAGTTCAGTTTTAAGATGTCTTTAATGTTTTACATGTTGCTGTTGACTTCTGAAATGAACAAATCATCCTTTCAAAATTGAGTTTTCAGTTTACTGAGTAAGTAATTTGCTGTATCAGCTTGTCACATGTTACATAAAAAGTCATTTTATTTTATGTTTGCTGCCTGTACAATTTACAGAATCACAGAGTGGGTAAAGTTGGAAGGGACCACAGTGGGTCCTCTGGTCCAGTCTCCTAGTCAGGGTCATCCCAGAGCACATGGCACAGGATTGCATCCAGATGATTCTTGGATATCTCCAGTGAGGGAGACTCCACAACCTCTCTGGGCAATCTTCAGTTCAAAGATTTTCCACTACGTATTGCCCAGTTTCATTCTGATCTACTTTCTGCTAAAAATTCTTTGGGAGGAAAAAAAAGCAAAGTATCTTGCATGAGAAAGTCATTTAAGCTGTCAAGATCTTGGATCTTTCTTTTCTAAATTGCATGTATCATTTCTGCAACACTTAGGCTTCTTACTGTTTTTCTGCGTGCTGTGCTTTCAACTTCAACTTTTTCAACAGTGGTATGATTTGAGGCCAAATACAGAATTTTAAATGAAGTTAAAATTAACTCATTGTAAAATTAAAGAAAATAACTTAAAGTGTAGTAGGAAGCTAAATTCTGCTTGTCTCATAAATGGTGTTCCAAAGTGTATGGCTCTCAAGGAATGCTAAGTCACTGGCAGAACTTGGTTCTTCGAGCACGCCTGTGTATGTCTTGGGCAGTATCTTTTCAAGCTACCCAGAGAAAAGTTGAAAAAACTGATTGTTTTTCACTAGTTAAACATTTGCAAATTAAAATGGCAGCAATACTTGCCAAACCCTATTAGCAACAGTCCGTAAATTTTTTTTCAGCATAAATGCTGTTCTTCTTCGTGTTTACAATTGGTAGCTTCTTAGGTAACAGTGTCCATGCAGTGTAGGTAATGTGTATCTGCTTCCAAAAATGGTATTTAACATTCACTTACAGTACATCTGAGGCAAAATCAATTCTAATGCATTTATTTGTTCTGCCATACACACGAGAGGGCTATAAATTTTCTTAGAATACATATTTAGTAGTTATGCTGGGAAACATAAAAGTTGCAAGAGAATAAATAGTCATAAGATTAAGTCAATTTTTAAGATTTTGGAGAAGAAATAACCTAATGTTTTCTGTGGACAATGGAAGATTTCAGTCTGCAAAGTAACTGAACATTTTTGCTCTCTTGTTTTGCTTAAATGGTCTTTTTGCTTCACATATTAAGTAAAATATTTTCAATGGAGACAAGAGGATATTTGGATATTCTTGCTGGAAAGATCTACTGAAATAAGTGTCAAGTTGCATTGGTAAAGAAAAAAACTCAAGCCATTAAAAAAAACCCCCTTCTCTTTCAGCAGTATCTTGCTGAAAAATTTAGATGAAAAACAGTAAGCAGCCGTTCTTTGAAGATGGAGCAATTAGCATTGTTACTGTGCTATCCTGGAAAGTACAAGCCGTGAGTTACTTTTGTTCAACAGTAATTGAAATAACAACTGAATTGCATTAGATTGTAATTAATCATACTGATGCATTTTTCCATGTTACAAAGGTAGGAACTACTATTTCTGCCTTCTTTCATGGTGTCTGTTCATGTTCTTGATTCGTCTTCAAGGGAGAATGGAGAATTCAGGCCATGAAAAGATGAAAATCTTTGTTAAGTTCAGAGTGAAAAAGTTCACAGGAATTATAAGGATTCTAGTAAAACTTTGGAAGGAGTGTATGGGATATTCAACACTTCTCTTTTTCTTAGGACTTTGTATATGAAGGTTGAGGCAGTTTCTTTGTGCATCAGGATCAGATGCAGTGTCCTGCTCTCAGAAACCTGTTACCAGAAAAATCCAAGCCCAAAAATCTTTTGCATTATTCACCTCCTTTTCAGACACCGTTGTGATAAAGTAATTTGTAGAAGTGTGTTAGTCTGCTGCTGAACTACTGCAAGAGTCCCATTCCACTCTAAAAAAAAAAAAAGCGGAGCTGGGAAGGATTCTTTTAATAGATTTTTCTGACGAAAAATTGAGCATGTAATGGCAATATCATAGCTGGCTTATTTAATGGGGGGAGGGGGAGGAGGACAGGAAAAAGGAGCAGAGAGGGAGAGGGGGGAAGAAACAGAAGACACAGGACAGTGTTACCACAGGACCCCGGCTATCTCTCGGCTTGGCAGAGGGAATATTGTGAACTGCAGGGTGTTTGCGTGGTTTTCGTGGCAGGCTAGGCACGATCTTCCAAGCAGAGCAGCAGCGTGCCTCTGGCAGGAG